>JAPKLY010001067.1:20455-47957 GCA_026898435.1 Prunella vulgaris
ATTTTATTGAGTATTTAGAGGTCAATGTTGAATGGCAAGATGATAGTATTAAAGAAAATGGATTTAGTATTAGTTAATGGACTATTTTTATACACATTCGCTTTTGATGAGTACACCCAAGCTGTTTTTCGAAATTTTTAGGTATCAACTGCTGTTCATGAATTATTTATGAGTTATTGCATGATTTAATTGATGACTTATGTGTTGAATAATATTTGAATAAGCTTGATTCACATGTGAATATTATTGAAAAATGTTATGAATATTTGGAATGATATATTATGAATTCTATGGATGTATTGGATGAGTTATTTATTTTTATTGTATAAATTAATTGTTTTAAATTATTACTCTGATTTTAGTACAAAAGAGGGTTTTCAAAGAAAAGAATTTTATTTCAAGTATAAAGGGAGCACGTTCTAAAAGATATTTTTATTAAATTGTTTGTTTAAAACCAAGACTTCCGCTGATTTGAAATGCTTAGAATTTAGGGCGTGACACCAATTCTACATGTTTTTGGTGTGCTTATGTTCATATTTGACCCTAAAATGATATACTTTGTGCATTTAACCCGTTGTGGCTAGAAACTTGTGATTATAGGTGGAAACGAGCAAAACGAGGAAGAAACGAGCAAGATCGAGAAAAGTCCGGAATTCTTGAGTTGAGCCAATTGGTTCAAATGATATAACATGTTGAAGAGCTCAAATAGAGCGTCGCAACGCAAAAAGAATCGAGTCAATCGAAGCTCTAGAACTCAAGATATGAAGAAAACAACTCGCTAGGCAGCACGTCAACGCGGATCGCGCGGATTCGTTCTGGATCGACAGGAGTGCAGTTGTGGTTCGGCAGTTTGGTAAAGCGCACGAACTCACTGCCGATCACGATTGGCAGCCCTCCTGTTTACGTTCGGCAGCAGTTCCGAAATTACACAATTTCAGGGCTATTTTCGTCTTTTTGCGCGTTTAATGAAGGGCACTTTGGACTAAACATTGTAGGCACTATAAATACCTCAAGGATCAGATTTTCAAGGCATCTTGATCATAATTCCAAGTTCTTAGATTAGATTAGAGAGATAATTAGGTAGTTACTTAGTGGGTTCTTAGTTAGATTCAATCTTTTTTCTTCAATAACTTTTGATCCGTCCATCGGATTTCGATCCGTTTGTTCCTACATTCTTCTCTCGATTCAAGCTACAATTGTACTGTTCAATTTTGTATTTTGCATTCCGGATTAGAAGATAGCTTTTCAAGGTTTGATGCTTGTCTTTCAATTCTCCAACAATTGGTAAGATTTCTTGTATTTGATTTCATATTAGTGTTAATCATGTTTGTCTAAAGCTTAATTGTTGATTTTTATTTCCAATTAGCCATGGGCTAATATCCTTGTTGCATGGTTGTATGAATATTATGGTGAATTTAGTCTCTTGTTAATCCTATACATGAATTAGTGATCTTGTTGGATTAGTTCTCTTATTAATGACTTGTATGAATGTTTGGGATGTTTAATTGGAATGTATGGTATATATGTTTTAGCAATGAAATGAAAATTGAGCTACAAGAACTTTATGCATACCAAGTGTTTGATATTTGGCTTGTATGACCAAGGAGAATTACATATTAGCCTAAGACCTCTTAATTGGAGTGTTAGGAGTTGTAGAGAGATCTAGACACCCAATAGAGCCCTTACCTTGTGTTGTAGAGAGATCTAGACACTTGTTGGCTTGACTAAGACACTAACAGATCTTTTGCATGCTAGGATGGATAGGATACTAGAGGAACCATAGTAGGATTACTTCCATGTACACTTAACACTTGCTCACTTCTTTGAGGTGATAGTTAGGATTTACTTTGCTTTGCCATAGTAGATAGAATCCTTGATGGTTTTCTTGCTTTCCTAGCTATTAGCCTTTGTAGACATTCAATGTTTGCTTGATATCGCATCGTTTCCCTGTGTTCGATATTTAACTTGGTTAACTTGCCACGACCACAACGACCACGTACACTTGCGTGGAAATCATACACGATTTTGGCAAATAATCAGTGTCTGTAATCTTGGCTCTCCTTAGTATTCCTCATATCTAAACGTACAATTGTGTGCTTATGGAGATTAATATTTTGTGCTTAGTAGATAGTGATACTACACATACTATCTTGAAAGATAGACAATTTTTCCAAACATTAACTGAAAAGAAAGGAAGTGTCACTACTATTTTCGATGACGACATACAAATCGTTGGCACCGGAAGAGCCTTGATAATCCTCCCTATGGGTACCGAATTAATAATCGAAATGCTTTATTGTTTCCACAATCAAAGCGTATCCTCCTCAGCTTTAAAGACATTCGAGAGAATGACTATCATATTGAAACGAACACTGAGGACAATAGTGAATATCTGTTAATGACTCACTATTTAGATTGTCGAAAACACATCGTCGAAAAACTTCCTTCATTCTTGTCCGGCTTGTATTACACATACATTAGACCCTCAAATCTCCATATAGCCCTTAATGTAAAATTTAATCATCCAAATTCTTTCAAATTATGGCATGAGCGGTTAGGACATCCCGGACAAACCATGATGCGTCGGATTCTATGTAATTCATCTGGCCATAACTTAACACACAACAGAATCCCTTCTGTTAATGAATACATATATGATGCTTGCACAATGGGTAAACTTATAATTAGTTCTTCTAGCAGTAAAGTAAGAATTGAATGTCCTAAATTCCTTGAGCGGATTCAAGGAGATATTTTTGGACCGACACACCCTGCATCCGGACCATTCCAGTATTTTATGGTCCTAATAGATGCCTCCACTCGGTGGACTTATGTCACCATGCTATCCATCCGCAATACTGGTTTTGCAAAGCTTATTGCACATATTATTCTGTTGAGATCTCAATTCCAAGATCATCCTATTAAATCCATTTGTATGGATAATGCCGGTAAATTCATCTCTAAGGCATTCGATGATTTTTGCATGGCACTGGGAATCAAAGTGGAGCATTCGGTCCCTCATGGTCATACTCAAAATGGTCTAGCCGAATCATTAATTAAACATCTCAAATTAATTGCTAGACCACTACTACAAAAATTGAATTTACCTATTTCATGTTGGGGGCATGCTATTCTACATGCATCATCACTAATCCAAATCCGATGAACTGCATATAATGAATATTCCCCTATTCAACTCGTGCGTGGAAATGAACCTAACATTTCCCATCTGCGTACATTCGGTTGTGCAGTGTATATTCCAATACCACCACCTAAGCGAACATCTATGGGCCCACAAAGGAAACTCGATATTTACATCGGTTTTGTATCTCCCGCTATACTTAAATACCTCAAGCCTTTAACTGGGGATCAATTTACAGTCCGTTTCACTGACTGCACATTCGATGAAGATCTATTTCCGGCATTAGGGGGAGAGAAAAATACCACACTTAATAAATGCCGTGAAATTACTTAGAACACAAAAGATCTTCAGTTCTTAGTCCCACGCACAAATCCAACTGAACTTGAAGTTCAAAAGATAATAAATTTGCAATACTTAGCAAATAATCTGCCAAATGCATTCACCGATCATAAAGGCGTCACTAAGTCGCATATACCTGTAGTAAATGCGCCTCAAAGGGTAACTCCTGTATTCTTCCTTGTCATTGTCATTATGTCCAAGGGGGAGTGTTATAATATATTCGTATAATATATTATATTATAGTGGACATAATATTAGATTATAGTCCAGTGGGCTTTAGGCCCATAGACTTAGATGTTAGATTTAGGGTACTTCTATTTATTGTATTCTAAACCCTTGTACTTCATATGCTTCATACTCTGTAAACACTTTACGGCAGTTCATAGTTTACTATCTCCTGGCTTGGTCGCCGGCTTGGCCGCCCCCAGACGTAGTCACTTTGTGATGAACTGGGTTAACAATCCTGTGTTCTTTATTTACACTTATCGCTTTTACTTTCGATTACAACATTATATATCCATAATTGTGAAGCCAATTTAATGTGTTATTGCATAGTAATTTCAATTTTATGTGTTTATTCAGAATAACATAAAATTGAAATTATCCCACGCAAGCATAACGCACCTGCGATGGCGTTAGCCACAACGACTCATCGTCACGCTCTTCTTCTTCTCCATCACAAGACTCGCCAACGTCTTCAATCCGGAATTCTTCAGCTCCGTCCGCCCATATTTCACAACAAGGAAAAGCTACATGCGGCCAATGGGAAATAAAGGTGAAGGAATACCCGAAAAGCAAGAAAGAATTGAAGCCAGGAGATAATTCTTATCTGATTGAAGGAAAATATGCTAAGAAAATGAGAGCACCTTCTAGGAAGGAATTTGTAGCTAGGGTTCGCGAGGAAATTGATTAGGGACTGTGGATGAGATGGAAGATTGGGCAGCGGCAGACGCAGAGCTGAAAAATACAACTAAGTCTTCGTAAGTTAGTTCAAATGAGAAAAATCCAACAGAAAAGACAACATATATATGACGGAGGGAAACTAACCACTTAACCCCTGAGAGACCTTATCTCTCATCGAAGAATCATTGATCAAGGATTATCTTTAAATAAATTTACGCCAAATGGAATAACACGTGAGAAGATGGAATTATTAAGAAACCCTACACAATAAAATGAGGAGATGTGTTATGTTGCTTTTTTTGTAATGTGTTTCAATTGCTTTTTTGTAGTACTTGCCATATTAATGTGTCGCTATTGCTTTTTTGTCCAACTTCGTACTTGTACAATGAGTAAAAACGAATGTAATGTTGGCGTATATAATGAATAAAGAAAAGAATTTGTCCCTCTCTCGCTTTTTCTTTAATATTGTTTAATAAAAAAATTATTTTTTTCTTGAAAGAGACTTTGCTCTGGCCTCTTCACAAATTTTGACTCATTTTTCAATTCCATTCTATGTTTTTCAGGAAAAAATATTTGAGTAATCTGCGTATCCATCCTCGTGGTTAGGTAGAAAATGAATGGAATTATACATGATTGATGCGATTAATCGTCACCTGCATTGATGTTATTACAAAGATAGCCTTGAATATGTGGAGATCGATGAATGTTATGTAGTTCTTATGAAGTGTCTAAAGACGAACGTGTGAAAGATAATCGAGAATTTTCAAGTATGTGGTGATCGATGATTTAATGATTGTCAGAGTATTGTTATTCTTCATTGTTGATTTAAGTATGACAATAGAACATTCATCAACACTAAATCAGGCCTCATTTTTATCAGTTGTCCATTAATCATTGCTTCAATAATAATTCTTTTGTGAAAATAAACTAGTTCTTTTACAACATTGAAAACATTGAGTATTACACACACAAATTATATAAGGGCAACAAAATTAGTTCTTTTGTCACTATTGTATAGACAAGTGACGTGACAAAAGTAATTTTTTTATCATTTATATTTTTCCTTATACATTTTACATCTTCTCTTTTCTTATCGAAAATAAATTTTATTAGTAGAGCACAAAATTACTCAAAACCAAAAGATCATGAGAATTCTATGTAAGATATAAGAGCCGGTCACCTCTTACTAAGTATTTAAATACCCAATATGATATGAATATTTACCAGCAAGCTTATCTTCCAAACAAAATAAAACACATTGTTTTTCTACTAACTTGATCGTCTTGATTTTTATGTCATTGTAGATATGAATTTTTCTAGATTAACCCACTTAAATTATATCGTGCATTTCCAAATATATTCCACGACTTTCATTTTTTTCTCCTATAAATTCTACACTTTTGAAAGAAATGTTTTACCAACTTGATTAGGGTGGTCATCTCAGATTCTAGCAATGTCTAGTAGTCTTACTCAACATTGTGTATCTGATTGTCAAGCTTTCTCTTGTGGGGATCTTTCCGTTCAAAATTTCCCAAGTCATTGTTGCCATCTTCAGTGGGACTAATTAATAGCTCCATAAACCTAAACAATATGAATAGTTTCATTCATATTAAGGTCATGCACAATTATGGTTGTATTTATTTATTAAATTAAGCACTTGGTTAATTAAACGTTTAGATGACACGTGCTATAAATTCACGAATCTCATATTTTATAACATAGTTAGTTAGTTGAAGCATCCAAAAGCTTCCATTTTTCTCTCTCTTTTTATTTATCAGCAAAAAGAAACTTTTATTACTTTAACGAACAAACTCAGGGTATAAGAGATACCATTTACACCAATAAACAATCTAACACTCCAAGTTATTACTTATATTTTTGCTCTCATTTAATAAATACGTAACATATTCTTCATGCAAAATTTTATGTAAACAAAATTTTAATTTCATGTTTGTGTTCAACAATACGTATATTTCAGAATGGAAGCTAGAATCTTTTAATTTTTCAAACTTCTTCTGATTTAACAGCTTTTTTCATAATAATGTGCAATGCCTAGAAAATAATTAAGAAAGAAATGGCAAGAGATGATACTCTTATCTCAGCCACAGTCAAATTTTAATTGTTTCAATCGAATGCCACTGATATTGCATTATATCATCACAAAGGAAACAAATTCATTAATTTATTTGCATCATTTAATATTAAGCTACACCAACTCTATATCATCGAACAAAAAGATTTTCAATCAACTGAATCAAATGCCTTGAAAAAAGTGAATCTTAAATTGAAGACTCTGCATTATTTTCCTCTTCATTTCATCAACACATACATGATTCAGCAGAAAATTCCCTCTAAAATGTTTCAAATTTGAACTAATTAGTTTGATTCCCTCAAATGATATTTCTCAGACTCTATTATCCTTTTTAGCATTAACTTTTGCCACAACTATGTATTTACAATGTTTGCATACTTTTTTTTTTTTTGCACATCTAACCTTCGGAAATTCCGTTTTGCATATTTTTTTTTAAATATGACCCAATTTATGTATATATATATATATATTATAGATGGTTTATAAATAAATTGTGGTTTTTGAAGAAATCCACTCCACAATTAGGAAGTTTAGATCTATAGTGTAAAGACAAACTAGTGGTAAAGAATGAATGATTATTTGAGTATTTATAACTTGTTTTGATTGATGGAGAAATATGAAATATGAGTACTTTAGGTGCTGATGATTGAGAATTTTTTTGTTTGATTTTTTTTTATTTCTTTATTTTTCATATATTGTGGAAGTTGTTGCGTGTCTTTTGTGAAATGAAGCGTGAAAATATCAAACATCGCCAATTTTAAATACAAAGTCGCAAATTTCGGTTTTTTCATGCTGTTGCTTTTTCGAAAACCTAAATTTACCATGGCTTAGTGTTTGTTTGTAAATCTTGCGCTGGATTAGGCGTTAACTTATGTGTTTAAGATTAATCTTTAATATTTTTAAAATCCGTTAAAATTTATAATTTCAAATTCTTCCATTTGAAGACAATCCAAAAAATCTGTTAATATTTAAGATTAGGTAAATTTAAAATTTATGATTCCAAATTCTTCATTATTTCTTTATTTTTTTTACGGAGGAGAAGCAAAAATCTTTAAATCTATTTTGAAATACACATTTCAGGAATATATCTTCGAGTCATATTAATTCCTAATTTTCATTAATTAAATTGATGGCTCTAGAGGATATATTGAAACCAAATATTTCAATCTTTATTATGGACACTGTTAAGGAAAATTGTACTTTTGGTCCCAACGATCATGGGGCCACGATTTTAGGCTCATGATGTTAAGTACCTTGGTCTAGATTTTGATGTGTGCAAAACAATATGTTTAATTGGATAAATTGATCTAACACTTGTTCTAAGGAAATTGGTTTTGAAATTTATAGTTTTAAGTGAAGTCTGCAGCTGTATACTTGATCATTCTACAGCCAGACATGACCCTACATCTGTAAGGTTTCTCTACAGCCGATTTTTGTATTAACAGGACTCTACAACTGCAAAGTTGAAGACGCCACAGCTGTAAAGACCGTTTGAAGAGAGAGTACAAGTCAGAGATTAATTGAAGATTATGAAGACCCTTAAGCACAATTAGTGTAGCTCTCATGCACTCACTAAAATGTACATAAGAGGAGGTAATTTCTAAGAAATCTGGAGGATAATGAAGATTATGTTGAGGACAACCAGAATTCTGAAGAAAAGGACAATAGTACACTTAGTACTATCCTATGTGAAGATTGAGGACCACTTCACACATGCTAATAGAGAGAGAGGAGCCTTATCCTGAATTCAAATTTGAATTCCTTAATGGATAAGTCATACCATTCAATCTATAAATAGAAGAAGTTCTCAGAGGAAGCAACAACAACAACCCTCAGCATACAAGCATTCTGCCTAAGCAAGTCTACAGCCATCAAATTTTCTGAGAGAGTTATATTGTTTTATTTTCTTTGTGATTCATAGGATAGTTGGTTAGGATTTTTCTTAGAAAGAATTACACCTTTTTGTTGTTGTTCCCTCACTTATTGTATATTTCTACTTAGTGTAGATATCTCTTTGTGAGGTTTTTGTTAACTCTTTGTGAGTTGTATTCTGAGTGAATAGGATATTTAATCTCTTGTTAGAATAGGAATCTGAGTGAACCTAGTTCTAAGGGAGAACTACTTGTATTGATCTAAGTGATCTTATCTTAGTGAATTTGGCACCTAAGTGGTATAACAGTGGATGTAGGTTGTCTTTTTATAGACACTGAACCACTATAAACTTTATATATTTACTTTATGTCATTTATATTTCTGTATTTCATATTTACTTTACTTTTACATTCATCATTCTTTTAAAATCGAGTGCATAAAATTTGTGGTTTTCACAAAGAAACTGACTCTACAGCTGTAGACTTGTCTAAGTCACTCAGCTGTTAAGTTTGTTTATATTGTTTTTCATTAACACTCACTTATTTCCGTTGCACATTAGCGTATTCTCAATACACTTTTAAGTGTGAGAATCCCTCTGATTTCTTGTCTACAAGTTGTCTTTTTGGTTGCAAATTTTAAACTCTGCAGCTATAGACTTCTCTAGTCCACAGTTGTAACCTTTGTGGTCCTGTTTTATAACCCTTATAGACTTGTTGTTTTTGAACTTATAGAGGCTACTCTAAGGTTCTAGAATCTCCTCTTTTGAAAAGTTTGAAAATTTTATTTTGACTCAAGGTCTATTCACCCCCCCTCTAGACCTTGACTACTTAATGGACCAACAAGTGGTATCAGAGCAGTTGGCTTGCCACTGCTTTGATCCGTACCTAGCTAGATCCTTTTTGTTTTTGAAAAACACACATGCATACTTGCATGGCTCCCAAAATGGTGAAATCCAAAGTTCCAATGTTCTCTGCTGAGGACTATGATGAATGAAAAATTAGAAAGCAAGCACATTTGTCTGCAATCAATGATGAGATGTGGTGTATCGTAGAAGATGGCCCTATACCAATTGTGAAGGTCAATACTACAACTGATCAGTCAGCTGGTCTAGCTCAGATCATCCCAAAACCTAGAAGGGAATGGACAGAGGATAACAAGAGAAGGTCCAATCTTGACAATGTTGCCAAGAACAATATTTATCATTCACTTGATAAAATTGAGTTTAGCAAGATCAAAAACTGTTTAACTGCAAAAGATATATGGGAAAAGTTGGAAATGATTTGTGAAGGAACTGAACAAATCAAGGAAAACAAACTCATGATAGCAGTTCAAAAGTTTGAGAACTTCAAGATAAAATCTGGTGAAACTCTTGAAAAGTTTGAGTCAATATTCATTGAGATTCTCAATGAGCTAGACTCACTTGGTAAAGATTACTCACAAAGAGAAATGAACATGAAGGTTCTCAGAGGCTTACCTTCTGAATGGGACATGATGGTCATTGCTATGAGAGAATCAAAGGATTTATCTAAGATATCCACCTTTGAACTCTTTTCAGACCTGAAGGCTTATGAATTTGACATAAGTAGAAGAAAAGAACCTGACAGCAGTAAGGTTACAGCTCTAGTGGCTGACAACCTTGCAGCTACAAGTTCTGATGATGAAGACTTGACTCTTTTCATAAAGTAGCTCAAGAAGTTTGGCAAATGGACTAAGAAGAAGCAGTTCACACTAAAGGAGGATGGTAAGGTGAAATCTACAGCACCTAACTCAACTTATTTGTGCTATAACTGCACAAAACCTGGACATTACATCAAGGATTGTCCATCCCCCAAAGCTGACAAATATACAGATGAAGAAAAGAGAATCAGAAAAGATAGAAAGAAAAAGTTTGACAAGGAGAGAATTAGAGCACTACTTTCTGAGTTTGATAAAAATCAGGAAGACTGTCCCTCTTCTTCTCAAAAGTCAACTGTAGATTTAGAAGACTCTGACTCTACAGATTCAGATGAAGAAGCCTGATCTGTGTTATGGCTAAAGATGAAGAGGTATGCTCATCATCATCAAGTTATATTACAGAAAAGAATTCTTCCAGTGACATGCTTAGTGCAATCCAAAGACTACAAGAAGAAAATGAAGATCTTAGAAGAGATAATCATGTTGGAAGGGAACATGTTAAAACCTTGTTAGCTGGAGTCGAGGATACTGAATGGCAACTGTAGATTCTACAAGAACTCAAAGAAGGTTACAATTGTTTGAAAAATGACAATGAAGAACTCTTTAATGAAGCAAGTAGTTGAGCTGTAGACTATGCTAAATTGAAAGAAACTATCAGAACTCAAGAACTTATGATAGCTGATCTTGAAGAAAGCAATGCTTATTTTCAAAAGAAGCTAGATTATTTTGGAAAGTCATCCATACAATTGAAGAAGATGCTGTCTGAGCAAAGACACTCAAAGGACTTGACTGGAATAGGATATAATCCTTGCATTTGGATGAAATATTTGCAAAAGTCAATTCCAAGACCTGAAAGGAAGTTCATCAAAGAATCAACCCTTGAAGAAGTTGTAAACTCAACCCTACAGCCAGAAGATTTGAAATTCTTGAATTAATTCAAAGAATTTTCACCTAGAAGACAACAGAAGATCAAGGAGATCATGAATGATACTGAAGAAGATGTTACAAACATGTTGCAAAACATGATTTTAAAACCAACTGCAGAATCAACTATACAGTCGGAAGTAGAAGTCTTTCAAAAATTGAATTTTGAAAGAAGACTTAACTTTGACAGATTCTGGAATGGAAATATGTTAGATATGTCTCCCTCTTCAAGCATTCAAAGAGGAGGATCAAGCAAGAATTGTAGAATTAACAACTCTATAGCTCCTAAAAGGGCTTGGATTGCATAGAGTAACACTGGAGGAAATCCAAAGTATTGGATTTCTAAATAACACACTTTATTTTGCAGGGACATGTACTTGCAACCACTAAAAGAGAAATTTGGTACATAGACAGTGGTTGTGCAAGACATATGACTGGAGATAGAAATTTGCTACAAAATGTGAAAGATCACAAAGGTCCTAAGGTTGTTTTTGGTCATAATGCTAGTGGAACAGCTAAAGAATCAGGAATTCTACTCAAAGAAAATGTTCAGATCAATTATGTTTACTTAATTGGTAGCAGATTTAAAGCATAACTTTCTTAGTGTAAGTGAATTTTGTCACAAAGGCCACACTGTAGACTTTACACATGACACTTGCATAGTCAAAGATGTTGAATCCCAACCCACAAAACTGACAAGAACTAGAAAAGGGAATGTTTACGTTGTAGAGTGGGACTCTACAACTGAAATAACATGTTTTCTGGGTAATAGTTCCAATGAAGTTAATTGGTTATGGCACAAAAGGATGAATCACATAAACTTCAAAACCATGAATGAACTTGTGAATAACAGACTTGTAAGAGGTCTACCAAACACTAAGTTAAGGAAGGAACACCTATGTGATGCATGTGTTAAAGGGAAACAAATCAAGAAAACTTTCAAGAGCAAGACACACACAAGCACTTTAAGGACACGAGAATTACTGCATATGGATCTTTTTGGACCCATAGAACCTGTAAGCATAAGTAGAAAGAAGTACACTTTGGTTGTAGTAGATGATTACTCAAGATTTTCTTGGACATTATTTCTAAGAAAGAAGAGTGAAACTCTACAGAGGTTACCAGAATTATTGAGAAGGATTCAGAATGAAAAGAACTTGAAGATTGTAAAGATCAGATCAGATAGAGGAACAAAATTCACAAATCAAGTCATTGAAGAATATTGTTCACTATATGGCGTAATACATGAATACTCTGCAGCTAGAACCCCACAACAGAATGGAGTTTCATAAAGAAAGAATAGAACACTCAAGGAAGCAGCCAGAACAATGATTATTGAAGCAAAGTTACCTAAGAAATTTTGGGCAGAAGCAACAAGCACCACATGCTATACTCAAATTAGATGCTTGATAGTGAAAGATCATAAGAGTTAATGATCTCTAAAATCATAAGAAGCCTCCATACGAGTTATGGAAAAGAAGGACTCCTAATATCTCTTATCTACACTTATTTGGATGTAAATGCTACATACTAAATAATGGGAAAGAACACCTCAAGACTTTTGATTCAAAGTCAGATGAAGGAATCTTTTTAGGTTATTCTAATGTTAGCAAAGCATTCAGAATGTACAACAAGAGATTAATGATTGTGGAAGAGTCACATCATGCTATTTTTGATGAACAACATAACTCCCCTGAAGAAATTGTTGAAGACTCTAAAGAGGACAACTCTACAGTCACAAGTCAGCATTGGTATGTAGAAACCAAAACTCCTATAGAATTGATCAACAAAGGCATTGGCTCTGTGATAGTTGAGTTACCTCCATTAGAGAATGTTGAAGATCTAGTTTATGAGAATGTTCTAACAGAAGTAGAAACACCAACAAAAGGACGTGATGAGTCTGCAATAGGTGAATCTACAGCTGTAGAGAACAATGATCAAAGACTAGAACTTGAATCAGATTTGATTTGGTTGAAAGATCACCCCCTGAGCATGTAATTGGAAACCTATCTGATGCTGTAAAGACCAGAAAACAAATCCATGAGGTAATGTTTGCTACATTTCTTTCATCTTCAGAACCTACTGATATTCAGGAAGCACTGCAAGACATCAATTGGATTATTGCAATGCAAGAAGAATTAAATGGTTTTGAGAGAAATCAAGTATGGGAACTTGTTCCAAGACCTAGGAATCACAAAGTGATTGGAACTAGGTAGGTGTTCAAAAATAAACTTGATGAAGATGGAATTGTGACCAGAAATAAAGCAAGACTAGTTGCTCAAGGCTATTGTCAATCTGAAGGCATAGATTTTGATGAATCCTTTGCCCCAGTTGCAAGATTAGAAGCTATAAGATTATTTCTAGCCTATGCTGCACATATGAACTTTACAGTCTATAAATGGATGTAAAGAGTGCATTTCTTAATGGTTTACTATCAGAAGAGGTGTATGTTGAACAACCACAAGGATTTGAGTAATCTACAGCTGAAGACATGGTTTATAAGCATAGAAAGACCCTTTATGGACTTAAGCAAGTACCAAGAGCATAGTATGATACCTTATGTGATCATCTGATCAAAATTGGATTAAAAAAGGGTATGGTTGACAAAAACTTATTAAGATTACAACATGGAAATGACATATTGCTTGTTCAGATCTATGTTGATGATATAATATTTGGCTTAACCAGTGAAGAATTATGCAGAAAGTTCTCTAAGATCATCACTGAGAATTATGAAATGAGCATGATGGGAAATCTGAATTTTTTTCTGGGATTACAAGTTAAGCAAATGAGAGATGGAATTTTCATCAATCAAGCTAAATACACTCAAGAGCTTATCAAAAGATTTGGAATGGACAGCTCTAGGCCTACCAATATACCTATGACACCTTCTGTGAGTCCTGACAAAGATGAGAATGGCAAAAGTGTTGATGTAAACAAATATAGGAGGCTAATTGGATCATTGCTATACCTTACAGCTAGCAGACCTGATATCATGTTTGTAGTAGGTGTATGTGCTAGATTCCAAGTTAATCCTAAGGAATCACACTTAAATATTGTAAAGAAGATCATCAAATATGTCAAATCCACACAAAATCTAGGATTATAGTATCCTAAAGAAGGAGGAATTTAACTCATTGGCTACACTGACTCAGATTTTGCAGGCTGCAAGATTGATAGAAAGAGTACTAGTGGGATTTGTCAATTCTTAGGTGAAAGATTAGTGGCATGGCATAGTAAGAATCAAAATTCTATTGCTCTATCTACAGCTGAGGTAGAGTACATTGCAGCTGGAAGCTGTTGTGCACATATCCTACAGATGTAATATCAATTACAAGATTATGGTATTGATGCAAGAGAAACAACTATATTCTGTGACATTACAAGTGCTATTGCTATTACATAGAATCCAGTTTTACACTCTAGATCAAAACACATAGATGCAAGGCATCATTTCATAAGGGATCATGTTGAAAGAAAGGGTGTGAAATTGACAAAGATTCATATTGATTTGAATCTTGCTTATATTTTCAATAAACCTTTGTGTGAATCAAGATTTTCAATCTTGAGAGGTAATTTGGGAATGTTAGAATTGTGAAAAGACTCTTTGAAAATCACTAAAATTGCAAAGACAAAACTAGAAAGTTGGAAACTCATTGAAAAGGAAATTTGCAGCAGCAAAGTCACTCAACTGCAGAGTTACTAACTCTACAGCTGTAGACTTAGCACTGAACTGCAAATTCCTCACAACTGTAGATTTCCATATTCTAAAATTTGTCAACTGCAAACTTAGGGAATTTACAGTACTTTGTACAATTCTGAAAATTAAATGAAGCACTACAAATTCAGAAACGTCAGTACTTAGTGACAGACATTTTGGATTTATTCAACATTTTAATTAATAAAATATTTAAATTTGTGTAACATTTTAAATGGATTTAAATTTTATGTTAGTTATATTTTGGACAGACTTAATTACAAGTTTTGGTTCGAAATTTAAAAACTCATAAATTTTAGGTCAAAGACAGTTATACCCCTGTTCTGTCTTAAATGATTGTTTAAGGAAAGGTATTTAAAGGACTCTTCATCCTTTTATATCTCACTTTTACATTCGGACCCCCTGAAATCATATACACTCCCTATCTCTCACTCTCTAAAACCAAACAACATGGCAATGAAAGTTACCTTTGGAGCTTTGTTTGATTTTGACAAAATCCAGAGGAAGCATCCTACTGATGCTATGGAGAATGTTGTAAGACATATTGTGAATCAAGGGATTCATTATTGTCTCACTCACAATCCAGGAGCTTATGATGACAAGATTGTACATGAGTTCTACAGAAACGCAGATGCAAATGTAGAAAGGAAGACACTGTCTGTGAAGTTACAAGGAAGAAATGTCAACATCACAGCTGGAGATATATGCAGAGCTCTACATTTGAGGATTGGAGGTGATTCGTATGACAACCTCAACTTTGCAAATGAAGATGAGAGATATTGGAGGAAGTTCACTCCAAAGAAGTCATTTCCTAAGAACTGGAAAATGACATTCAAGAAGAACGACCTTGCAGTTGAGTATGTATATCTCTATAAAGCAATTGATAAATGTTGGTTGTGTAGAACAGGAGCTTATGATACTGGTACTATTCTCATGTGGGACTTGGTGATTGCTATTGATAAAGAAGTGAAAATTGATATTGGAGAGCTTTTACTTAGAAATATTGGCAATGATGTGGTAAAAGCTGGAAAGAATAAAGGCTTTGAACTATTTTTAAATTATATCTTGAAGGAGGTAGGATTTTCATTATTTAATGGTCATGAAGGACAGCCCATTTTGGTTCATCGGATTATTGGGAAAGCTAACTTTAAGAGAGGAGCTGTGGATGCTCCTATGGCCCCTAAATCCAAGAAAAGTAATAAGAGAAAATCTGCAGGAAAGAAGATTACAGTTGCTAGTCCTCTAAAGCATTATGAGAGGAAAAAGAAAGATATGAGGAGAAAGCTCTTATTGGTGGATGAACCCAGTGAATCTGAGAATGAGATTGATAGAGAAAGAAGACAGAAGAAACATCACTCTAGAAAAGCTACAGATGAGAATATTGACAAGTCTACAGCTGTAGACTTGGCAAATGTACAGACTGAGGAAGAAATTTTTGAAGAACAAGCTACTGAAGTACCTGAACCTGAACCTGAACCTGAAACTGAACAACTCCATGTTGTTCCATAATCTGAATTTCCTGAAGCTGAGTATGAAGTTGTAAGCTCAGAAAGTGAAGAGGATGTACCACAAAGAGTTGGTGAAGGAAGTCACCAAGTAGTTGAAGCTGGGGGATTAACTACTTTGGCTGAAGAAGCAATTCTGATGGAGTCTGCAGGAGCTAGTGCTGCAGATCCAGTGAATGTTGATGAAACAGCTCTTGAACAGCCTGATTCAGAGAAAAAGAAAGATGCAGAGAAGACTGATTAACCCTGCAAAGAGCCCAAAGACAATTTGATGATGATGAAGGTAATGATGATGATGCACCAATGGGTGGTGTTCAAACTCAAGCTCAACCTATGCAAACTGAAGCTCAACCCACTCAAGAGGTTCAAGCTGATGAACAGATTATTGAAGACACCTCTAGGGAAATTGATGAAAGTGCTAAGGACCTATCCAATCCTATCACTAATATCTTCAATCAACCCCCTCCTGCCATGTTCACACTTGAAGAGATTTATCAGCAAGGCACTCTTCCCTTACAAAGTTATTTAGCCTTGGAAAGAGAAAATATAGATGATTATATGGCTGATTTCTCTACAGAGAAGACAGAGCTTATCTTGACTCCTAGCAAGAGGAAGGCTACCACTGAAGACTCTACAGCTGTAGAGTTGGCACCTTCTAAAGCTCAAAAGACTATCAAAGGAAAGGAGTTGGTGATTAGGGAAGGTGATTCTGAAGAAGAGGATAGTGATACAATCGCCAAGATGACTCCTAAAGAGGTTGTATCAAAGTTGCTAGACCTAGAAGATTCTTTCAAAGGAATTGAGGCAGAAATTATCAAGCAAGTGAAAAGGGTTCCTGATGCAATAATGTCTCAAAAAGTAAGAAAAGGAATGGAAGATTTGGTGAAGAAGTTTGAAGAAAGAAGTTTAGAAGAAAAGAAAGTACTGGAAAAGAATTTCAAAGCAGTTGTGGACGGCTTATTGACTTAAAATGAACTGGTTAGATAGGATATTAATCAGAAGACAAGAGAAATCACATCTCTACAATCAGATATCAACCTAATGAAAGACGATTCTTTCAATCTGAAGCTTGAGGTACAAAGCATGAGGAATGAGATTACAAGGATGATCTCTGGAAATGAAAACATGAAGACCGAGCTTATGAGCAAACTCTCTACCATTTTGTCATACATTGATGTTGGCAAAAAGGGGCAAAGTAAAATTGAGAAAGAGATCAAGGAAGGTGATAAGGTCACTGAGGATATTTTGGAGAATGTGAAAGACATTGGAAAATCTTTAACTATGGAATTTGAAGCTGCTAAATCAAAAGATTTATCCATGAGACTGGGAGATAAGTCAGAAGAAAGAACACAACCTGATCAGATGAAGGGTAGCTCTAAAGGAAGCAAGATTATACAGCTCCCTAAATCTACAGTTGGAAAGAAAACTACTGCTAAAAAACCTCTTGGTTATTGGGAAATGACTGTGAAAGAGGCACAAACAAGGAAGAAGGAAAAGGAAGAAAGAAATAAGGAAGAAAGAGAAAAACAAGAGAAAGAAAAACAGAGAAAGAAAGATTCTGAGGAATCTACAGCTGTTGTCACTGCTCAACCTTTGAATGTTCAACCCTTGAACATGATACCTGCTGAAGACAAGAATGAGGAAGCTGTGATAGAGAAAGTTATGAAAACTGAATTTGATATCTTTGGGAAGAATTTCTGAGTATCTGTAACAGACATACAATGATAAAGAAAATCAAGTACAAGAAGGACAAATTTCAGAAGTTTAAGGCACTGAAGGCTGATGGAACTTTATACAGAGGAGATAATCTCATCTCCTTGGTGGGAAGAAGAAGAGAGCTCCACTGCCTAAGAAGATTTTCAAATCAAGGAAAGAAGAAGAGGATTTTGAAGTTTATGAGTACATGATGCTGATGAAGTATATTGAAGAAGATGAGATGAACATGAAACTGACAGAGCAAGGAATCTTCAAGCCTCAAGATGAATCAGATGATGACTATGATGAAGAAGAAGATGCTGATCCCAAGCACAGAAGGAGTGAAGACATTGTTTCTAGATTAGACACTAAAACTCTTTAACTTTTAGTCTATTTACATTCTGTAAGCTGTATCTTTGAACCCCTTTTTATTTATGCAGCTTGTCCTTCTGCTGATTTACTTGTTCTTATGTTGATTTTATTCTGTTCTTGTTCTTCATGGCAATATCTTATTGTCTTTGTTACTTGTTTAAATGATGTGTTTTGCCAACATCAAAATAGGGGGAAATGGTTAAGTACCTTGGTCTAGATTTTGATGTGTGCAAAACAATATGTTTCATTGGATAACTTGATATAACACTTGTTCTAAGGAAATTGGTTTTGAAATTTATAGTTTTAAGTGAAGTCTGCAGCTGTATACTTGATCATTCTACAGCCAGACATGACCCTACAGCTGTAAGGTTTCTCTACAGCCGATTTTTGTATTACAAGACTCTACAGCTGCAAAGTTGAAGACCCTACAGTGGTAAAGACCGTTTGAAGAGAGAGTACAAGTCAGAGATTAATTGAAGATTATGAAGACCCTTAAGCACAATTAGTGTAGCTCTCATGCACTCACTAAAATGTACTTAAGAGGTGGTTATTTCTAAGAAATCTGGAGGATAATGAAGATTATGTTGAAGACAACCAGAATTCTGAAGAAAAGGACAATAGTACACTTAGTACTATCCTGTGTTAAGATTGAGGACCACTTCACACATGCTAATAGAGAGAGAGGAGCCTTATCCTGAATTCAAATTTAAATTCCTCAATGGATAAGTCACACCATTCAATCTATAAATAGTAGAAGTCCTCAGAGGAAGCAACAACAACAACCCTCCGCATACAAGCATTCTGCCGAAGCAAGTCTAAAGCCAACAAATTTTCTGAGAGAGCTATATTGTTTTATTTTCTTTGTGATTCATAGGATAGTTGGTTAGGATTTTTCTTAGATAGAATCACACCTTTTTGTTGTTGTTCCCTCACCTATTTTATATTTCTACTTAGTGTAGATATCTCTTTGTGAGGTTTTTGTTAACTCTTTGTGAGTTGTATTCTAAGTGAATAGGGTAGTTAATCTTTTGTTAGAATAAGAATCTTAGTGAACCTAGTTCTAAGGGGGAACTACTTGTATTGATCTAAGTGATCTCATCTTAGTGAATTATGCACGTAAGTGGTGTAACAGTGGATGTATGTTGTCTTTTTATAGACTCTGAAACACTATAAACTTTGTCTATTTACTTTTTGTCATTTATATTTTTGTATTGCAAATTTATTTTACTGTTACATTCATCATTCTTTTAAAATCGAGTGCATAAACTTTGTGGTTTTCACAAAGAAACTGACTCTACAGCTGTAGACTTGTCTAAGTCACTCAGCTATTAAGTTTGTTTATATTGTTTTTCATTAACACTCCCTTATTTCCGCCGCACATTAGAGCATTCTCCATACACTTTTAAGTGTGAGAATCCCTCTGATTTCTTGTCTACAAGTTATCTTTTTGGTTGCAAATTTTAAACTCTGCAGGTGTAGACTTCTCTAGTCCACAACTGTAACCTTTGTGGTCTTGTTTTAAAACTCTTGTAGACTTGTTGTTTTTGAACTTATAGAGGCTACTGTAAGGTTCTAAAATCCCCTCTTTTGAAAAGTTTGAAAATTTGATTTTGACTCAATGTCTATTCTCCCCCCCCCCTCTAGACCTTGACCACTTAAGGTACCAACACATGACTTTTACATTTGGTCCCAAAATTTAAGTTTTTCACACATTTATTTTGGTACTAAATGTGTTAAAATTTTGAATTTTTGGACCAATTGTGCAAGTCATGGTATCAGAATCGTGCCCCCTCGTGGTTTGGGAACAAAAGTGTACTTTTCTCTTTATACATCTACATGATTATAAATAATTCCAAGACTAAAAATTACTAAACTATTTCAAACCGACAAGAAAATAGTTATAAGATTATAATAAAATGTGACAATATTTTTAAAAAAAAATATTCGCTTTTAACAAAAATATTATCACTTTTTTAAAAAGAGTGAATGAATTTATACTAAAATATGATAATATTTTATCAGTTTTTAAAAGTAACATTTATATTGATTTCATATAATGCAACAACATCATACAAGATTTACTCTATTTAAGTAATTTTGTATAAATTTGTCTTTATTTTTTTTTCTTTATCTTTATTTTTATACTTGTCTATGTTTAACATAAGGGCTGGCTTTTATTTTTATATGTTTTTCTGTATATAATGTAGAGATAAATTTTTAATCGCTTTATGATAGAATCATCATATTATTTCTTTTCAAGATTCTTATATTATCTTGAAAAAATAATTAGATTGAAATAAAAAAAAAATGATAATGAGCTTATTCATGTGGATAAAGGTTGATCCCTTTAAGTGTCAAGGTCTAGAGGGGGGGGGGTGAATTGACCTTGAGTCCAAAATCAGATTTTCAAACTTTTTTCAAAGAGGGGAGTTCTAGAAATTTACAGTAGCCTCTAACAAGTTTAAAAAGATAAATCTACAAGAGTTTTAGAAACTGGACCACAAAAGTTACAGCAGTAGACTTAAGAAGTCTACAGCTGCAGAGTTCTAAAACTTGCAAAAAAAAAAAAATTACTTGTAGACAAAATATCAGAGGAATTCTCACAATTAAAATTGTATTGATAATATTGTAATGTGCAGCGGAATAAAAGTGAGTGTTAATGAAAAACAATATAAACCAAACTTAACAGTTGAGTGACTTAGAGAAGTCTACAGCTGTAGAGTCAGTTTTTCTTTGTGAAAAATCACAAAGTTTTATGCACTCAGGTTTTAAAAGAATGATGAATGTAACAATAAATTAAATATGCAGAACAAGAATTTAAATGACAGAAATTAAATAGACCAAATTTATAGTGGTTCAATGTCTATAAAAAGACCACCTACATCCACTGTTACACCACTCGGGTGCCTAATTCACTAAGATGAAATCACTTAGATCAATACAAGTAGTTCTCCCTTAGAACTAGGTTCACTTAGATTCCTATTCTAAAAAGAGATTAAATTACCCTATTAACTCAGAATTTAACTCACAAAGAGTTTTATAAAACCTCACAAAGAGATATCTACACTAAGTAGAAATTAAAACAGGTGAGGGAACAACAACAAAATATGTGATTCTTTCTAAGAAAATCCTAACCAACTATCCTATGAATCACAAAGAATAAAAAAACAATAAAGCTCTCTCAGAAAATTTGTT
This sequence comes from Prunella vulgaris, assembly GCA_026898435.1. Lineage (NCBI taxonomy): Eukaryota > Viridiplantae > Streptophyta > Magnoliopsida > Lamiales > Lamiaceae > Prunella > Prunella vulgaris. The sequence goes on from JAPKLY010001067.1 coordinate 41,884, forward strand.
GGCTGTAAACTTTGCTTAGACAGAATGCTTGTATGCTCAGGGTTGTTGTTGTTGCTTCCTCTTAGGACTTCTTCTATTTATAGATTGAGTGGTGTGACTTATCCGTTGGGAATTTCAAATTTGAATTTTGGATAAGGCTCCTCTCTCTCTCCATTCGGCATGTGTGAAGTTGTCCTCATTCTTCACACAGGATAGTACTGATTGTACTATTGTCCTTTTCTTCAGAATTCTGGCTGTCTTGCAACTAATCTTCATTATCCTCCAGAATTAAGAAAATATCCTCCACTTAAGTACATTTTAGTGAGTGCTTGAAAGCTACACTAATTGTGCTTAAGGGTCTTCATTATCTTCAAATAATCTCTGACTTGTACCATCTCTTCAAATGGTTCTTTGTAGCTGTAGAGTCTTCAACCTTGCATCTGTAGAGTCCTGTCAATAAGAAAAAAAAATTGGCTGTAGAGAAACCTTACAGTTGTAGGGTCATGTTTGGTTGTAGAATAATCAAGTATACAGCTGCAAACTTCACTTACAACTATATGTTTCAAACACCAATTTCCTTAGCACAAGTGTTAGATCAATTTACACAATTAACAAATTATTTTTCACACATCAAAATCTAAACCAAGGTACTTAACAATTTCCCCCTATTTCGATGTTGGCAAAACAAATAAAACAAACAACAAGGACAAGCCGCAAAGACAATAAGATATTGTCTATAAGAACAAAACAACAAAAAGCAGAACAAAGCACAAAGCTGCATAAACTAAAAAGGGGTCAAGATACAACTTACAGTAGATAGTTAGACTAAAAACTAAAAAGTTTTAGTGTCTAATCTAGAACAAAGTCTTCATTTTCTTCTATGCTTCAAAATTTCTTGCTCCACTAGCTTCATGTTCTTCTCATCTTCTTCAAAATACTTCATCAGCATCTGAAGTTCATAGACCTCAAACTCTTCTTCTTCTTTCTTAGTTTTGAATACCCTCTTGGGCAATGGATTTCTCTTGATCTTTCCACCAAGGAGGCAAGCAGTGTCTCCTTTATATAAAGATCCATCAGCCTTCAAGTCTTTGAACTTCTGGAATCTGTCCTTCTGGAGTTTAATCCTCTTAATGACTGTATGCTTGTTGCATATACTCAAGAATTCTTTCCATAGGTTATCAAACTCAGCCTTCATTTGCTTTACCTTCTCATCAGAATCTTCAGCAGGTACCTTGCTTAATGGTTGAACATTCAATGGTTGAGCAGTGATAACAACTGTAGATTCTTCAAAAACTTTCTCTCTTTGCTTTTCTTTCTCTTTCTCTTCTTTCTCTTTCTCTTCTTTTTCTTTCTCTTCCTTCTCTTTCTTTCTGTCTCTTGATTCTTTCACTGTTTGTTCCCCATAACCAAGAGGTTTTTGAGATGAATGAGCTGTAGGTTTCTTTTGAACTGTAGACTTAGGGAGTTTTATAATCTTGCTTCCTCTGGAACTTCCCTTCATCTGCTCAGATTGAGATCTCTCTTCTGACTGTTATCCCAGTCTCTTAGACAAGTCTTTTGATTTGGCAGCTTCAAGCTCCTTTGCCCATGCTTCTCCAATATTCTTCACATTCCCAAGAATATCCTTAGTGACTTTGTCTCCTTCTTTAATTTCCTTCTCAGTCTTGCTTTCCCCCTTTTTCCCAACATCAATGTGTGACAAAATGGTGTTAAGCTTGCTCATAGTTCATTCTTCAGAGTCTCATTCCCAGTTATCATCTTGGTCATCTCATTCTTTATACTCTTCACTTCAACCTTCAATTTGAATGAGTCATCTTTCATCAGATTGATATCAGATTGTAGAGTAATGATTTCTCTTGTCTTCTGAATAACATCTTGTCTGACCAATTCATTTTGAGCCAAAAGTTTATCCACAACAACTTTGAAGTTCTTTTCAAGAATTTTCTTTTCTTCTGAGGTTCTCTCCTCAAAGTGCCTCACTAAATCTTCCATGCCTTTCTTGACATTTTGGGTAATGATTGCATCAGGTACTCTCTTGACTTGTTTGATGATCTCAGCTTCAATACCTTTCAATGATTCCTCCATATGCTTCAGTTGGGATACAACTTCCTTAGGTGTCATCTGAGGGTTTGTATCACTATCCTCTTCCTCAGAATCTCCTTCTCTTATAATCAATTCTTTTCCTTTAGAGACTTTTTAAGCTTTGGAAGGCACCAACTCTACAGCTGTAGAGTCTTCAGTGGATGTCTTCCTCTTGCTAGGAGTCAGAATTTCGACCTTGTCTGTAGAGAAATCAGCAATATATTCATCCATGTTTTCAACATTTTCTCTCTGAAGTGCTGAATAACTCTGCAGGGGAGGAGTTCCATGCCTGTATATTTCTTCAAGAGTGAACATGGCAGGAGGTGGTTGATTGAAAATGCTTGTGATAGGGTTTGACATGTCTTTGGCATTTTCATCAATTTCCCTTGAGGTGACATCAATGATTTGCTCATCAGCTTGAAATTTTTCAGTAGATTGAGATTCAATTTCCACAGTCTTTGCTTGAACTTGAGCCTGAGCACCACCCATTGTTGCATCATCATCTCCACCTTCATCATCATTTGGCTTTTCCTTAGGCTCTTTGCAGGGTGAGTCAGCTTTCCTTGCTTCTTTTTTTTCTCTGATTCAGGTTGATCAGGATCAGTTTCTTCAACTTGTACTGGATCTGCTGTCACGACCTAAAATTCTATGCATTTCAAATCAGCGGAAGTCTTGACTTTAAATAAACAATTTAATGAAAACATTCTTTAGAACGTGAACCCTTAAGTTTGTAATAAAATTCCTTCTCTTTTAAAAACCCTTTTAGAACAAAAATCGGAGTAATAATTTGAAACAAATAAATCATACATTCAATTTAAATAACTCGTTCAACACATCCATGGAAAACATAAATAATATCATCTCAAATATATCCAATATAATTTAATATATTTAACATAGGAAATTAAATCATTCCAACTTCATTCATCAACCAAGACACCAATTAAATCATGCAATAATACCTAAACAAATCATGTACAGCCACTGGGACATAAAACTCACGAAAACAGCCCGGGTGTATTCATCAAAACTGGTTGTGTATAAAAGCAGTCCATTAACTAATACTAAATCCATTTTCTTTAATACTAAACTGGTAAGTGTGCAGCAGGATATTTATTGCAATGGAGACTCGGTTGCCCGATTTGGTGAGGAGGTTGATTGCCATGTCCGTTTGAATGGTCTTCTTCGTCGGGAACGGGAATTTTATTCTCAGCGTTTTCACCTCAAATGGCTCTCTGATGGGGACCGTAATTCCACATTTTTCCACCTACTACAGCGCATCAGATACAGAGATAATGACCTGGGGGAATTACTGGTTAACGGGCACCTGACGTCGGATAAGGCCATCATTGCCTCGCATGCTATTTCTTTCTATGAGCGTCTGTTTGCTAAAAACAGCCCGCAATTTTTAGATTTCTCTATCTTAAGTATCTTACCTTTCCAGGTGGTTTCGGATAGCCATAATGCTTCCCTCTTACTTTGTCCCTCCTTGGAAGAGGTGCGTTCTGCTGTTTTTGCTTTGGATGAAGGCAGCTCACCAGGTCCGGATGGTTTTCCTGGTATTTTCTTTCGTCGGTGTTGGGAATTGGTTAAGACTGATTTACATTTGGCTGTGGCACACTTCTTTAGTGCAGCCTCAATCCCTACCGGGGTTAACTCCAGTTTCGTCATCCTTATAAAGAAGTTTGCGGGTGCAGTTCGTATTGAGGACTTCCGTCCCATTGTGCTAAGTAACTTTGTCTTTAAGATCTTTACTAAGATTGTTGCCACTCGTCTGGGATCGTTCATAGGTGAGTACCTTTCTCCTTATCAGTATGGCTTTGTTCCGGGGAAGCGTATTCACACGTGAGTGGCCTTAGCTTCTGAAACTTTAAATGGTACGCATTCGAGGGGGTCGGCTCCACGTATGGCGGTCAAAATTGATATAAAAAAGGCCTTTGACACGATCGACTGGGACTTCCTTCTGGCGGTCTTGACTCGCATGGGGTTTAGTGTTGAGTTTTGGGCCATCGTCAAGGCTGTTCTTTCCTCTGCCCGTCTCTCTATCCTTGTGGGAGGGGTCGCTAAGGGTTATTTTGCGTGTTCTAGGGGGGTTCGACAGGGTGACCCACTTTCTCCTCTACTATTTTGTCTAGCTGAGGAGGCTTTGGGGCGTTGGTTGGATTGGGGTTTCCGGGTTGGATGCTTGCAATCTTTCAGGCGTGCTCCTCCTTATTTATTCTATGCGGACGACATTATTGTCTTTCTTCGTGCAAAGGAGAACTGTATATCTGGTCTTCATTATATCCTTTGCTCTTATGGCACTCTCTCGGGGCAGCACTATAATCCGGACAAATCTCGTGTTTTCTTTAGTCCACGAGTTAATACGTCTCTTAGAAGGCGGATGAAGTGGGTGACAGGCATTGACTGTGGCACCCTGCCTTTCACCTATCTCGGTGTGCCTATTTTTTCTGGCGCTCCAAAGCGCGCTCATCTGCAGGCGGTGGCTGATTCCATCATTGCTAAATTCTCTCGCTGGAAAGGGTCTTCACTATCATTGGCGGGTAGATGCTGCCTTGTTAACTCGGTAATTGTGGCATCTTTAGTTCATACGATGATGCTTTACAAATGGCCAGCTTCCCTGGTCAAGAAGATTGAAGATGCCATGAGGAATTTTATTTGGACGGGTTCCACCTTCTCTCGAAACTCATCTTGTTCGGTCTCTTGGAGGAAATACTGCTCCCCTCTTTCGGAGGGAGGTTTGGGAATTCGCTCTTTGCGCCTCGCCAATGCCTCTTTCACGTTTAAGCTTGCTTGGGATGTTTTTCAAGCCAGAACTTCTGATGTGCAGCTGCTTCATAACAAGTTCTTTGTGGATCGGCTGCAGCGTCGACATCATTTTCCATCTTCAATTTGGCCTGGCATCAAAAGGCATTTGCCACACATTTCAGCTGGGGCTCGATGGATTGTTGGTCGTGCTTCTAATGTTAAATTTTGGCATGAGAATTGGCTAGGTTACATTCTGGTAGACGTCTTGGATATTCCTCCTCATGTGGCTGATTCTTTGGAGGGCAGGGTGGGCGATTTCTTTTATGATGATTGTTGGCATTTGGATATCGCCTTTGCTCTTTCCTATCCGGACGTAGTAGAGGATATCTTGGAGGTTATTGTTTCAGCGGAGGATTGTGTTGTTTGGGGGAACTCGGTGTCGGGCGAACTCACATCCAGGCTTGCATATGATCGTTTGCGGAGTGCTGTTCCTACTGCCCTTCCTTTTGAGTGGATTTGGCAGCCCTATGTTCCGCCTTGTAGATCCACTTTGGTGTGGCGGGCTATGAATGGGAAGATTCCTACGTTAGATTGGTTGCCTCTCTTTGGGATTGCAGGTCCAAATATTTGCCATTTATGTATGAATGATTCGGAGAGTCTATCTCATATTTTTCTGAGTTGTGGTTTCACTCGGCAAGTGTGGGATGTTTTGGCTCAGATTTTTTGTGTTAATCTCCCTTTGCATGAGGGTTTTCCTTTTTTGGTGGTTTATGCATCGTTATTACATTTCTCACCGCAAATAGGGAGATTATGGCAACTTACATTTATTACGGCTATTTGGGGAATTTGGAGAATGCGTAATCTCCGGGTTCATGAGGGGGTTGGCATTTCACCGAGAAGTTGTATTGCATTGATTTTGGCTCATGTTAGGGATTTGGCGGGCACTATTGGAGGCTGCTCTTTTGGATCGGTGGATGAGCTGCTCATTGTCCGGCAGCTTGGTACGTCGCTAAATCCGAGAGCTGCCCTAAAAGTGATTCATGGACGGTGGCAGCCTCCTCCCTCTGGTTGGGTTAAGGTGAATGTGGATGCGAGTTTACGCTCCCCTCCTAACTTTGGCTGTGCTGGAATTGTTTTCCGCAATCCACGTGGTTTCTTCATGTTGGCTGGGACGTATAAGGTAGGCTGGGGCTGGCCTCTTGAGGCTGAACTCAATGCTATTCTACTGGCAGTGGAATTGGCTCATGCGAAGGGTTGGCGTAACC
>JAPKLY010001067.1:52957-73341 GCA_026898435.1 Prunella vulgaris
AATTTTGGAAAAAGGTTTGAATCCCTACAAGTCTATTCAACCCCCCCCCCCTTTTTAGACTTGTTTAAGGGTATTCTTTCTCTAAAACCTGCCTTTGGGACCAACAAGTGGTATAAGAGTTGTGTGTCCAAAACACCACAACCTGAGAAAGCTTTTGTTGGTCACCTGGACAGATCCACGAAAATCGTTTTAGAAAATTTTGTGTGCATTTTATCTAATCACTTGCAGATATGTCTTCCTACAAGAAGAGTGGATCCAACAAGAGGAAGTTGCCAGAATTCTCCATAGAAGACTATGATTACTGGAAATTCAGAATGGAGAATCACCTTGGAGCCATTCATGATCGGATGCTAGATGTTCTGGAGGAAGGGCCAATCAAGTTTTTCTGGGAAGGAGTAAGTGATGGCAAGACTCCAGAAGCTGAGATCAGCGAAAAAAGGAAGACATAGAAGAAGAAGAGTGAACCAAATGATGCTGAAAGAAAGCTCTTCAATCTGGATCAACTGGCCAGGACAGAAATTATCGAGACATTGTCTAAGGAGTACATTGAAAAGATCAAAACCTGCAAGACAGCTAAGGAGATGTGGGAGAAACTCTCCTTGATGTGTGAAGGAACTGATCAGATAAAGGAGAACAAGCTTCAAGCTGTTCTTCACACTTCTGACACTTTCAAGATGAAAGCTGATGAGTCAATTGATCAGCTTGATATGAGATTGACTAATATATTGAATAAGGCAAGTTCTCTAGGAAAGGATTACTCAGAGAAGGAGATCAATAACAAAATCCTGAGATCTCTTACTTCTAGATGGAGAGTGAAGGTGGCTGTGATCAAGGAGACCAAGAATTTATCTGAGATGAGTCATCATACACTATTATCTCATCTGAAGGAACATAAGTTCGATATCCAAGAAGAAGATCAAGAAGATGAGACTCCAACTTCATCAGCTACAAAGAATGTTGCTTTCTCTACTGCAGCTGATAGTCAAGAAAAGTCCTCTACTCCAGAGGACATGAGCTTAAAGGAGCAACTTGCTTTGCTGACCAAGAAGTTTGACAAGATGTCAAACAAGTTCCAGAAGTACAGATCCCATTGGAAGAAGAACAAGAGTGATTCTTCCAGGAGATACAAGAAGTCATCTGATTCTAGAAGACCATCAGATGAACAAGAGACCAGATACAAATCTCCAGAGAGAAGGAGGGAACCAAGTCCCAGAAGAGGAGGAGATGGTGTTTGCTTTTCTTGCAACAAGCCAGGGCATCTCAGCTATGATTGCCCCCAGCTTACACCAAGGGAGAGAAGAAAAGAGGATCAAGAGAGATCGTAGATTTGCTGATAAGAGAGCTCTGCTGGCAGAGGAGGAAAAGCAGGACATCAGCTCATCCTCATCCTCATCTGATTTTTAGTCAGAAGAGGACATCTGTCTTATGGCAAAGGTAGAAGAGATAAATTCTTCTACACCCTCTGTTAGCTCATTTTGCTCTTCTACCTACTCTATGGAGTCAGATATACACAAGTTGTTGTCTGATCTCCAATCCTCCTTAAAAGTTTGTTCCAAGCTGGAAGAGGAGAACACTAGTCTGAAAGCTGAAGTTCTAAGCTTGAGACAGGATCTGGAAAATGCTAGACTACCAGTGATATCCTATGACTCACAAGCTCACAAGTCTGCTGACTTAATAGTAAAGTGTGAGGAACAGGAGAAACTGATAGAAAAGCTACTTTCTGAGAATACTGTTTTGAGTGAAGAACATAATCGGGTGACAGCTAAGTTCGATGAACTCTTCAAGCAGAATGAACTGACAATAAAAAATTCACAGCAGCTTCAGCTGAAAGTGGACCAGCTGACTAAGGCAAAGAATGCCGTGTATGAAATAGCTGAGTCCTCACAAACTGTGAATGACAAAAGGGGTCTTGGTTTTCCCAAACCCAAACCAAAAAAGAAGAAGAAAGGTGACAGTGGATTAATTAGGGATCCTCGAAAGGTTAAAGGGCCAGCTGAGACTGCATCTGGATCAAAAGGACAAAAGAGCAGAGGGACAGAAAAGGTCCCTGCTGGACAGAAGAGTTCAAAAGCTCAGAAGTCTGCTGGAGATCATAAGGTTTTAGCAGAGCAGAAGAGTATTAAAACTCAGAATCCTGTGATAACCAACATAAGTCCAAAGCTCAGAAGCCCCAAGACCAGAAGAGGAATCCAAGTCAGAGCTGTGCTAAGAAGAGGAGACCTCAGCAGAATCAACAGAGGAATGTTAAGCATGGGTCATCTTAGCAGAGAAAGCCCAAGCGAAACAGATCTCAGCCCTGGGTTACTTGTAATGTAACCAAAGTAGGCAAGCCTTCACCGGCCAAAATATATGAGTAATTTGGAGGCTCAAGCCGAAACTATCCTTTTGACCAACCCACCTACAAACCTGCTGTTATCACTCATCGCCCCAGAAAAGATCCTCTGAGGGAGATGATCTTTGTGGACAAGTTTGGTAGAAGGTTGAGATCTCCTAAACCTCATAAGGATGATCTCTACATGTGGATCCAGAAAGTAGAAATTAATCCATCAGGACCCAAAGAAAGGGTACCTAAAGCCTGAAGTTTTAATTTCAGGCAAACTCTAGCCCAATAGAGAGAGCAGAAGCCAAAGGCCATGTCTGGTACATTGATAGCGGTTGCTCGAAGCACATGAACTTTGAGAAGCATCTCCTCCAGGACTTTGTGACGCTTGATGGGCCTAGAGTTGTGTTCGGTGACAACAATTTTGGAGTCACAAGAGGAGTTGGCACCCTGCTGATCAAAGGAACAAGAGTTGAAGAAGTCTACTATGTAGAAGGGCTTATGCACAATCTTCTGTCAGTATCCCAATTCTGTGACAAGGGATATTCAGTAAGATTTTCTAAGAACTCTTGCCTTGTTATTAATGATTTAAATGAGCAGGTGCTACTAACTGGCCTCAGAAGAGGTAATATGTATCTTGCAGATTTTGCAAGTTGTCCTGCTGATTCATGTTTGGTTGCTAAAAGCTCATCAGAGATCAGCTGGCTCTGGCACAAGAGGTTAGGTCATCTGAACTTCAAGACACTCAACAAGGTTGGAAGGAAGGGTCTTGTCAAAGGACTACCAAATGAGGTGTTTGAATCTGAGCAGAAGTGTGATGCTTGTCAGAAAGGGAAGCAGACTAAAGCCTCATTCAAAGATGTGCAGAGTACTTAAACAACAAAAGCACTCCAGCTGCTTCATATGGACTTGTTTGGACCAGTCTCACCTCTTAGCTTCAGTGGAAGGAAGTACGCACTAGTGATTGTTGATGATTATACAAGATTCACTTGGGTAGTGTTCTTGTTCAAGAAGAATGAACTATGGTCAAGATGCTGGAGTTGTTCAAGAGGATTCAGAAGGAGCTGGACCTCAGCATAGTCAGAATCAGAAGTGATAAAGGTACTGAGTTTCTTAACTCTATTATTTCTGACTATTGCAGGGATAATGGTATTCAGCATGAGACATCAGCTGCCAGAACACCTCAGCAGAATGGGTTAGCTGAAAGGAGAAACAGAACTCCCAAGGAGGCAGCAAGGACCATGTTAGCTGATTATCAGACTCCTCAGAGACATGGGAAGACTCCTTATGAAATGTACAAAGGTAAAACTCCTAATCTTTCCTCTGTCCATATTTTTGGGTGTAGGTGTTTCATCCATGACAATGGAAAGACTAAGTTAAAGACTTTTGATGCTAAGGTTGTTGAAGGAATATTCTTAGGATATTCTGGAAGTAGCAAATCCTATATAGTCTTTAATAAAGTCTCTCTCTGTGTGGAGGAGACACCCCATGTTGTATTTGATGAATCTATTCATGAGTACTGCAAGGAGAAGCTAGCAGAAGAGGTGGATCAGTAGAATCTATCAGACAAGCCAGATCTGATTAAGGTAGTGGTACCTAGGATAGAATCAGATTCAGATTCAGATGATGAGCCCAAGTCAGCTGATAAGCCCTCATCAGCACCAGATGATGGTACATTTACTCCTGACACTAACTAAGGGGGAATATCAGACAAGACCCAAGAGGAGCAGACCATGGCACATCAGAGGGGCAAGAAGAAGTTGTCTGATTTCCCAGCTGAGCAGATCTTAGGAGATCCAAGTGTGGGTGTTCAGACCAGAAGAAAGCTAAACTTGGGTGCTCAATTCAGCTGTAATGTGTCTCTAATAGAACCCAAGAATATCCATGAAGCTCTTGAAGATCCAAACTGGAATGTAGCTATGCAAGAGGAGCTAAACCAGTTTGCAAGACAAGAAGTTTGGACTCTAGTGGAGAGACCCAAACATCAGAAAATCATAGGCACTAAGTGGGTCTTTAAGAACAAAAAGGATGAAAATGATGTAGTGGTTAGAAACAAGGCAAGGCTAGTAGCCCAGGGGTATTCACAGTCAGAGGGGATTGACTATTATGAGACATTTGCTCCTGTGGCAAGACTAGAAACCATCAGACTATTTCTGGCCTATGCTGTTTTCAAAGGGTTCAAGGTATATCAGATGGATGTCAAGTAAGCTTTTCTGAATGGTATCCTGGCAGAAGAGGTTTATGTGGAACATCCACCAGGATTTGAGATTGGAAACAAGGTTTATAGGTTGCAGAAGGCTTTATATGGACTAAAGCAGGCACCTAGAGCTTGGTATGATACTCTATCACAGTTCCTACTGGATAGTGGATTCAGCAAAGGAAAGATAGACAAAACCTTGTTCAGAAAAGAAGATGGAGATGATATCCTCTTAGTGCAGATCTATGTGGATGATATCATCTTCGCCTCCCCGAACAAGCAGATGTGTGATCAGTTTAGCAAGCTGATGACTAGCAACTTTGAAATGTCCATGATGGGGGAGATGTCCTATTTCCTTGGACTGCAGGTGAAGCAAATGTCCAATGGAACTTTTATTAGCCAAGCTAAGTATGCCCAGAATCTGATAGAAAAGTTTGGAATCAGTAGCAGCAGAGAAACTAAGATTCCAATGATGGCAAACTTTAGCATGGATCCAGATGAGGCTGGTGAGAATGTGGATCAGACACAATATAGAGGACTTATTGGTTCTCTACTGTATCTCACTGCCAGCAGACCTGACATCAGTTTTGCAGTAGGGGTATGTGCAAGGTTTTAGGCAAATCCTAAGAAATCTCATCTGGAAGCAGCTAAGAAGATTGTGAAGTATTTGAAGGGTACTTTCAATCTAGGCCTCTGGTAGCCTGCTGATGATAATCTTCAACTGAGTGGGTATTCAGACTCTGACTATGGAGGGTGCAAGATTGATAGGAAATCAGCTTCTGGCACTTGTCAGTTTCTGGGAAGTAAGCTGATATCTTGGTTCTCCAATAAGCAAACTTCAGTAGCTACTTCCACAACAGAGGCAGAGTACATGGCTTCTGGTAGTTGCTGCTCTCAGCTGCTCTGGATCAGACAACAGCTGAGGGACTACCATGTGATCACAGAAGAGATACCCATCTTCTGTGATAGCACAAGTGCAATAGCCATTACTCAGAACCCAGTTCTTCATACCAGATGTAAGCATGTGGACATAAGACACCATTTTCTTCGAGATCATGCTGAGAAAGGAGACATCAGGATGGAGAAGATTCACACAGAGAAGCAAAGAGCAGATGTTCTTACCAAACCATTAGCAGAGGTAAGATTCAGAGAATTAGTAGCAGAGTTAGGAATGATAGATGGAGGAGCAGTTCTTTAGAAAGAAAGGTTTGGGTTGTCAGGTTGGTCAGCTGGTATCCAGCTGTGGCATAATCTGCTGAAGTAATTAGCTGGTCTTCACATCAACATATCTGGTATATCTTCTTACTCTTTCTTATCTTATCTCTATCTTGTTATATCTAACTTGATACAGGTATAAGTCATGAGAGTCAGACTAGACCACTACGCTTCAGCTGATCCATGTCAGCTGACATTAAAGACCCAGATGAGCAGAAAAGATTTTCATGAGGATGACTCTTATCAGCTGACTCTGCCATGTCAGCATTTCGATAAGTATTTCTATGATCTTCGTTGCCTGTTTTGAATTTTTTTAAATCTTTTCTAAAATTAATAAATCCCTAATTTCTAAAATTATTTTTAGAAAATTGTCTATCAAATCTTTTCTCTTACGAAAATTTGGGGATTTATTACTTTTTCCAAAACAAAGTGTTAGTGGTAATTAATTTCTCACCGCCCAAATTTCCCCACTAAAGATTTTCATCATTACCTTTTTCAAAAAGGTGTAACTGTTGGTGGCCAAAACCTTTTCGAAAACCTGACACTTACGCATCACCCCCAAAACTCTCAAAGGTCATCTAATCTGGACCTTTGATTTGTGTGATGCAACATACAAATCTACGATCAAAATTGATCAGTTTTAATTTTGAAAAAACTGCTCATCTCACTCGATTCTTATAAATACCCTGTAATCTTCTTTCTGAAAAACTTTCTGCATCGAAATCTGTCTATCTTCTATATTCTCTTGTCTGCATATTTTTCTCTGTGAAATTAACCTTTGTGTTGAAGCCATGGATCACAAAGCTATGAAGAAGATGTTCAAGACTATGATGTATGCCAAAATGTGTGTCGATTATAACACAACAAAGGTTCCAGAGATTCGAGAAATACTAAACTTTCTCCAACATCATAATCTCCAAACCTTCATCTCCATGACGCCCCCAGATAACCAGATGCTAAACTTCTATGCCTTCCAGTTTCTACTCAAAGCCCAGTTTAGCCCTAACACTATTGGGTCTTTGGTTGATGGGAAAACAGTTGTTCTGTCCAAGGATGTTGCGGCAAAGCTCTTTAGTTTATCAGCCTCTGGTGTCCAACCTCACACGTATAAGGATGCAGATTATTTGACTACCTTCAAGATAATGGCAAGGAAGAGTCATCAGGACACAACCACAAATCTTAAGAAGAATATGCTGAGGAGGAGGTTTAGGTTTTACATGGATGTTGTGAACAAGGTAATTCTTGCTGAGCAGGAAGGTTTGGATGCCCTTACCAAACTTCGACTTAGTGTCGCTCGCAAGATACTGGATGGGGTTCAAGCCGACTGGGTGAGTCTTCTTTGGTTTCGCTTGGAGCAGGAGTCCAAGAGGTGTGCTGCTGAAATGGTGAATGGACAGCAGGTCTATAAGTTCACTTCAAAATGCTCTATGGCTACCAAGATTTCAATAATCTTGAATCACTTGCTGCCAAAGCATAGGTGGGATAAAGAATTGGTCGTTAAGTATAGCCATACCAAGTTTCTGAGGGGAAGCAACTTAGATGTGATTGGGCCAGCAGATTTAGAATCGACAGCTGACCCAGCAGCTATTGCACCAGGGCCTTCTGCTGATTCTGGTAAGAAGCAGAAGAGGAAGGCTTCAAAGACTGCTGGAGGGAGTAGGAAGAAGAAGTTAAAGTGAGAGACTACTCCAGTTCAAAGGAAACTTTCCTTTGAATCAGATGATGAAGATGATGCTGCCCCTCTGAGCAGTCTGAAGGAGAAGAAGTCTTCCGCAGAAAAGCATACTCTGCTGGTTGATGAGTCCTCTGATACAGAAGAGGAACAAGCAGAGGAAGAATCAACTGAGGAAGCTGGTTCAGGGGAAGAGGAGTCTAAGTTTGGTTCTGATGAAGAAGATGAGGAGACAGCGGAAGAGGAATCAGCAGAACCATCGGTTGCTGATATAGAGGTTGTTCAATCCTCTGAAGAGGTACCATCAGCAGATACACCTTTAGCCGCCGATCCAATCAGGTCAGCTCAACCCACTCCTTCATCAGATTCCACACACACACTACCACATTCCCCATCGCCTCGTACATCCCCAGCTTCACATATCCCAGCTGGTAATGAACTAGAGGAGATAGCTACCTCTGGTGAGCCTTCAGCTATTCCCAAACCCTCCCACCCTGAACCCATTGATCTTGAAACCCCCAACTCCCCCACCGAAATAGCTCAACAAGCCCTCTTATCTCACCTTCGTTCAAAGGGGCCTCTTGAACGAGGGATGATCATTACTGCCCGAGCCCATATTTCCCTATACATCCCAGAACTCAACCCCTATCCTGCCTATCAAGATATTTTAGCTGATGGTCTTGCCTGGGATCAAGCGAGAGAAGGCCCAGTTACCTTCTTTTTGGAGTTGGTAAAGGAGATGGGTGAAGCAGCCTTTACCGAGTGGGAAAAAATCTTGATGGATGCTTTGGAGGTGATATCTCCTGAAGGGTTGAGAAAAGTTGCACGAACTTTGCTGCTCAAAGATGGTGTTGCGCTGGACAGCCCTGAAACAGTAATGTCAGAATTCATTCCTCCAGCAGCAAACTTCGAAATCAACCCAGCTGATCAGGTGACTCCTGAAATTTTAGATCAACTAAAAGACTATTTTGATGATCATATCAGGGAAGTCAAAGCTACCTTGCTGGCCGCTAAGTCTGCTGCTCCCTCACTTATTGAGACACACGTTCACCAAGTGTTAATGGATCAGCGGAATAAGCTGAGGGATGCCCTTGAGGATGGATTATATGTCACCAGAAAAGAGTTGTTCTTTACTTGTAAGAGGATCGAACAAGAAGCCAAGGCACTCCTTGATGATGCTAATGCCTCGTTCTCTGCTGAATCAGAGAAAATTAAACTGCTCACCCTCAATCTGGAGAAAGAAGTGGCAGAATGCAAGGATGGTCAAGCAGATCTCAATGCTGTTGTTGATATGCTTCCCACCTCCCTTCCCTCTTCGTCTGCTATTGATGATATCAAAAAGGGGGAAGAGAAGAACTCAGCTGATATTGCCACCCTACAAGCTGAGATGGAGTCACTAAAAGCTCTACTGACAGAAAGGGATGGAGTTTTGTCAGCCAGGATCCAAAACGTAGAAGAGTATGTTAATACTCGAAATCTAGCACAGCAGAGAGCTCAGGTGATGAGAAATCAGAGGATGGCTGAGGCTTTGCAGAGGCAAGAGGTGGTAGCTGAGGAAAGAGAGAAAAAGAAGCGTATCATGAATACTGAACTCGATGAGCAGCTTGCAAAAGAATTGCATCTAGCAGAGAAGGAGACTCCTGAAGAGAGGAACAAGAGGCATGAGAGGGAAATGAATGATGAGCCGGAGAGAAGCTACCAGAGGAAACTGAAGAAACAAGGGAAGATGGTTTCTCAGGGTAGCAGATCAAAAACTGGAAAGTACGTTTGTGACCCAAATGAACCTCTGGTTGACGGACCGATTGACTGGTTTTGCAAAGACCTGCCAGCTGAGCTTGTGGACCTCTGGAGGACGATCAAGGCAAGGATCATGATTCATTTTTATGTTCTCAGGAGAGAAGATACCAGAGGAGAAAGGGAGAAAAATGCAGAATTCAGAGATTGGCTAAAGGAGACCTTTCCAATTTTTTATGAGGCAATCACTGAAGTTATGCTGAAGGTGGATGTTCAGCCAGAACTGCCTGAGATTGAGTTCTTTTCCACTCCGTCTGATGATAGTGGGAAGATTGACTGGAGAGAAATCAGGAGGATATGGTTGCAGATGGTAACTTGCTTCTTTTCAGATCTTCCAGATTCCTCTGTTGCTGCTCTGAAGAATATTGAGAAGAGATTCCTCGACTGGATGCAAGTGCCTATTGACAGCAGAAAGCCGTTGGTGATGTAATAGGCCAGCTGAGTCAGCTGAAGTTAGGTGTTCTTATCTCTTGTATTCTCTGTCTGATTAATGAAGTTTTATCTTTCCAGACAACTTCTTGTTGTCAGTTGCTTTTTACTTTCTGTCTAAAGGATCTTATCTAAAGATCTTCTTTTCTGTCCTATTTTGATCTTGATTTTGATTGAAAATGCTTATCTGTGTAGATCAGCTGAGTTGGTTTTGATATCATCAAAAAGGGGGAACTTGTTAGGATATTCCTGTTAGTTGTTTTGATGATATGATAAACCAATCAGCTTGTAATAGGACCAGCTGTACCTGTTAGTCAGCTGATGTGTAGTTAAGATTAGATAGGTTTGACTAAGGGAGAATTCACCTTGCTACCTAGAAGATCTAAAGCTATCGTAGAAAAGAAGACCAGCTAAGATCTTGAGGACTTAGCCGATATCAGAAGACAGAGACTTATGCAGCTGACACTGGAGCATCAAGAGTAGAACATCAGAGGAGTTCAGATCAGCTGATATCAGAAGAGACAGATCAGCTGATATTAGAAGAGACAGATCAGCTGATATCAGAAGATCAGTTGATCAGCTGAGCACATCGCAGATAAAACAGGACCAAGGATCAAGAGTTTCCAGACAAGGTTCAGAAGACCAGCTGAGGTGCACTCCAGCAGACTTGCACATCAGCTGAGGTTCAAGTATCAGCAGACTGATTCACCAGCTGAGGAGACAGATCAGCTGAAGTCTTGTGCTATGCCCAGATTTTACAGAATCAATTCAAGGGTTGACCTGCGACAAAAGGAATGAAGATTCCCAGAATAGAAGATCAATCAATCAAGGGGACAAACTTGATTGATTGTAGATCGCAAAGATTGACGGGAATCAAGAAGGAGATTCAATTAATCTCAATGATTGATTGAATACGAGATTATAGGATCTCAGATTTCTAGTCCATCCCTACGGCTAGTTATTTGACCCTATAAATTAGAGTAACAGTGATGATTTCAGTATCGGATTCACACGCACTTTAAGCTTGCCGAAACTCTGTCAAAATCATTACTCGCACTCAACACCCTATATTCATACTGATTATTTGTAAAGCTTTGTAGAAGCTGTGAGAAGTCGATTAGTTTTGAAGCATTGACATTTTGTAAGAGAGTAGTACTCTCGAAGTGAGTGAGTGAGTGAGTGAGTAAAGTTAGTGGAGAGCCCCAAAATTCCAGTTGGATTGTGGAGAGTGGAGTAGGACATTTGTCCGAACCACTATAAATCCCTCGTGTCCCGTGCCTTTATTTTTTGTTCTTTACTTGTGCACATCACCTAAAACTGATTTTCTTAAAAAATGTTTCCGCACAAATTTACACAGCGCACAACTTTCAAATTCAGACTATGTCAAGTATTCTGGTGTTTTTGAAATAAGCCAAAATTTTGGAAAAAGGTTTGAATCCCTACAAGTCTATTCAACCCCCCCTTCTAGACTTGTTTAAGGATATTCTTTCTCTAAAACCTGCCTTTGGGACCAACAAATACTATCCCAAGTATTATTTAATCCTATTCTTGGTCAAATCCTCATAAAGTCAAATCCCTAAATTTAATTCCTCAATTACTAACATGCCCTTAATGAATTAATACTTAAGGAAATACTATTCTTAGAGGACCAATACTATAACCTCAACAATAATATTATTCTCCCTAACTTCTAATAAAATTCGAAACTTAATACTACTTAAGGGTCCAATTAATACTAATTGGGACAACTAATACTAAGCAATTAATTAAGAAATACTAAAGCTTAGCAACTTAAAGGACTAAACCTTAAACACACACAAAAATCACGCCTAAAAATAATAATTAAAGGACTAAAAAGTTGCTGCCTATGCGGGGTGTTACAACCTCACCACCTTTAAAAATTTTCGTCCTCGAAAATACTAACTTACCTTGCAAAACAAGCTCGGGGTATTTAGCCCTTAAATCCTCTTCCTTTTCCCACGTCGCCTCTTCAATTCCATGGCGATTCCAACGTACCTTAATGAGATTAACTTCTCGATTCCTCAAACGATGAGTCTTTCTATCCAATACTTCAACGGGTATTTCTTCGTAGGCTAAGTTCTTGTCCACTTCCAAAGATGAAAAGTCTAACACGTGACTAGGATCACGTACTTATTTCCTCAACATCGAAACGTGAAAAATGTTGTGTACGGCTGCAAGGCTTGGGGGCAAAGCTAAGCGATAAGCTAAACTCCTAACCTTTTCTAAGATCTCAAAAGGTCCTATAAAACATGGTTGTAACTTCCCTTTGCGTCTTAATCGAGCAACTCCTTTAGTTGGTGAAACTTTCAAGAATACATCCTCGCCTTTCTCAAAATGTAAGGGCTTTCTACGCTTGTCGGCATAAGACTTTTGACGATATTGGGCAGCCCGTATCCTCTCTTGAATCTTCTCTACAACTTTGACCGTTTTCTCCACTATTTCGGGCCCTAGAACACGTCGTTCGCCAACTTCATCCTAATACAATGGAGATCTACAACATCGTCCATACAAGGCTTCGTATGGAGCCATGCCAATGGTTGCTTGATAACTATTGTAGTAAGCAAACTCCACCAAAGGTAAGTACGTCTCCCAATTACGTTCAAAGTCTAGGACACACGCCCGCAATAAGTCTTCAAGTATTTGGATTGTCCTCTCGGAATGATCGTCCGTTTGTGGGTGATACGCCGTACTAAGGTTCAATCTTATCCCCATGGCCGATTGGAGACTTCTCCAAAACTGCGATGTGACACGTGTATCTCTATCTGAAATGATTGAAACGGGGACTCCATGCAATCTCACAACTTCTTGGATATAGACTTGGGCAAGTTTATCCATACTCCACGTCATCTTCATAGGTAGAAAATGAGCCGACTTGGTTAGTCGATCCACAATAACCCATATAGCTTGATTCCCTTTTATCGATCGAGGTAATCCCATCACAAAGTCCATGGAAATGTGCTCCCACTTCCATTGAGGTATCTCTAACGGCTGCAACATTCCGGATGGTCTTTGATGTTCAGCCTTAACTTGTTGACAAGCTAAACACTTCTCTACAAAATTGGCAATGTCGCCCTTCATGTTCTTCCACCAAAATATAGTCCTTAAGTCCCTATACATCTTGGTTCCACCGGGGTGAACCGTACAAGGTGTACAATGAGCTTTCTCCATTATTTCCTTCTTCAATCCTTCATGGTTCGACACACATACCCTGTTTTCGAACAAGAGGGCTCCATTCTCATCGATCATGAAACCCTTCACGCCTTTCTCCTTGATCCGCTTCTTCAACTTGGCGAGTGCAACATCCTCGTCTTGTGCTTCAGCGATCCGAGATCGGAGGGAAGGTTGGATCGTCAAGGCTGCCAAGATGGCTTCCATCTCTTCGTTTGAATCGACAACTTCTAACTTTAGGCGTTCAAACTCCCTTGCCAAAACGTCTTGGCTCGTTAATGAAGACAACACGCCTCCCTTTTGGCTAAGTGCATCCGCGACCACGTTCGCCTTACCCGGATGATAGTTGATTGTGCAATCGTAGTCCTTGACTAACTCTAGCCAACGCCTTTGCCTCATGTTCAACTCCTTTTGCATGAAAATGTACTTGAGGCTCTTATGATCGGTGAAGATCTCGCACTTAGTACCATAAAGATAATGTCTCCATATCTTCAATGCATGAACAACAGCCGCTAACTCAAGATCATGCGTAGGATAGTTCATCTCGTGCACTGATTAGCGTTTAAGTATGCATGTATTTTACCTATTTTGTGTATTATTTTGTGTACTATAATGTATTGTTTAGCGTATTTATATATAATTTCACACTTTCTAATTAGTTATAAGTATTTATGTTTTCTATTTAAATAAGAAGCATATGTATAATTCAACCTAACCATTATGTCTATTGTATATTGTTGAGGTCTTAAGTGGAGTTATATTTATCCAAATTTTATGATATTGAACACCTAAGACAATGTACTAAATACTTAAGACACTTTAGTGATCCAATTTTACATGTTTGGATTGTATTTGTACTCATAAGTGAAGACTCCAATTCTGTCCAATGTTTGGACTCAAAACACATTTTCGTATTTGAACAGTATCTGGAGCCTCACTAAACCAATTGAACCAATTCCAGTTGTATTTGATCACTAATTCGTTGCTATACAACTTGTCTTCAGGGCTCAAGTGTCAAAAGTTCCGGCTTCAATGGTCAAAATGACAATCAATGCAGGGCTTCAAAATTCCGCCATCTCAGTACACATGTTGGGAAATAATTCACCATAATTCACACAAAAGTCCAATTTACACAAGACCAAATCCATTGGTTAGCCAAGAAATTCATCAAGACACAGTAGAAATATTAAAGGCGTTGATTTTGTGCAAGCTGAGATATCTGTTTTTCAATAGACCACCATAAATTCGCGGAGAAAAACAATCCAGTTTTACCAACTCCACTATTATGGTCATAACTCACAATCTAGAGATCCAATTTTGGAGATCTTAGATTCCTTGGAAAGCTAATCCAACGGCCTACAACTTTCATTCAGAAGTCAAGATGAAATTCAGACGGCAAGGGCAATTAAATTACTGATGTTTACAGGCCACGTGAATTGGTTCCTAAAGTCTCCATGATTCACTATTTGGAGGCCTATATAAAGAGCCCTTTAGCAACCCTTGAAGGCATCCCATTTTCCTTGTAATCCTTCTATCTTAGTCTAGTATCTCTCTTAGAAATATGAGTTCTTATTGTATTAGTATGAGTAGCTAAATATTTTACTAGAGTTAGGGATGAAGCTTTAGTAAAGTATTAGTAATGTTCTTGGTTATTCAATAAAGATTTTCAAAGTTTTAATCCTTTAGTCATTTGAAGAGTTTTTAAGAGAGGTTTTGATGTGTCATTACTTTGATTTGTTGTAGACTTATTGGCACAACAAATGCTTAGTTTTACATATCAACTATTGATTTTATAAACTTGTTCGAATTTCTAAAGGTACTTTTCAAAAGTATTATATGTGCTCAAAGTTATATCTTCCGATTGAAATCACTTGATTGTTAGATTTCGATTGAGTTATCAAAGATAACCAAGATCATAACTCTAGTATTTTTATCTAAAGTGGAATCCCGAAGCTCTAGTATTTTGTTACTTTATTTAAACCTCTCAACTAGATAATATCTTTTTCTTCCAAATCTCCCTGTGGTTCGACACTCGGTCTCCCGAGAAATTTTATTACTTGAAATCAACCTACACTTGGGTACGTAACTCTCAAGGAGCTATCAAGTTTTTGGCGCCGTTGCCGGGTAGGTTTTGCGGAGAACAAATCCATCGGTTGTGAGGTTTATCCTCACAAGTTTGTGAGTTCTTCTCTCTATCTCTCTACTGTATTATATTTATTTGTATGCATAATTGGACTCGTGATATTATAAGTGGTCGTTTAATAAGAGGTTATAACATTAATTTTAGAAATATTGCATCAAGTATGGCAGACAATGAAAGTGTTGATGGAGATAATATTCAAAACCAAAATGATTTTGAAAGACGCAATAATGAAAATTTGCATGTGCGTTCTATGCGTGAATTTATTGAACCCCAACGAAATTCGGTTCCATCATGCATAGTGTACCCTCAAGATGCAGATAATTTTAGGTTTAAACATGGTATGATTCAATTGCTCCCTAATTATCATGGTTTTGACTCTGAAAATCCTTACTTGCATTTAAAAGAATTTGAAGAAATTTGTGAAACATTTAATGAACCAAGATGTACTCAAGAAGCTATTAAGCTAAAGTTATTTCCTTTTTCTCTTAAAGATAAAGCAAAAACTTGGCTTAATTCTCTTAAACCAAACTCAATTACATCTTGGCAACAGATTCAAACTGAATTTTTGAAAAAATTCTTCCCGATTAATAAGACGAATGCTTTAAAAAAAGAAATCAAGAATTTTTTCCAAAAGAGTGATGAGCAATATTTTAAATGTTGGGAACGTTTTAAGGATTTATTAAATGTTTGCCCTCACCATGGTTTTGAAACTTGGAGAACCGTAAGTTTCTTCTATGAAGGTTTAAACGCTGAAACAAAACAATTTGTGGAAATGATGTGTAATGGTGAATTTTTGGATAAAAATCCTGATGATGCACTTGAGTATTTAGACCATCTAGTTGAAAAAACTCAATCTTGGTATAATGAAAATACTTCTGAAGGCTCAATTAGATCGAAGCTTGAAAATTCTAAAGGAAAATATAATTTAAGTCAAGAAGACGATCTAAATGCTAGAATTGAAAGTTTAACTAAACAAGTTGAAAGTTTGCAACTAAAGAAACCTAAGGAAGTAAAATTTGTGCAAAATGATGACATATGTGAAATTTGTGCCATTAATGGACATGTAACTAATGAATGCCCACAAATTCCTATTTTCAAAGAGATGTGTCATGAACAAGTAAATGCATTATCTAATTTTCAAAATTCATATCCATCAGCTTTTTCTGAAACATACAACCCAAATTGGAAAAATCATCCAAACTTTAAGTGGAAAAATGAAAGTGTGTTACAACCTTTTCCCACCCAGAAAAACCCCAATTCCAATTTCACCCAACATAATAAACCACATATAAAAAGCCTTGAAGAAACTTTACAAGCCTTTATGCAAGGACAAACAACCGTCAACAACCAAACGTCACAAGCCATCAATGATATTAAAAGTACATTATCTACTTTAACTAATTCCTTAAGAACAGTTGAGAAAGGAAAGTTTCCTGCCCAACCTCAACAAAATCCTGCTGGGCAATGTCAAAGTTCCTCTAATGCACCAGAAAATGTTAATTTTGTCACCACTTTACGAAGTGGAAAATTAATTGACAAAACAATCAACCTTGAGAAACAGGAAGTTGAGTCAACCCAGACCCCGAATAATGAAGATATAAATAAAGGAGAAGATGAAAATAAGAATTTAAACCCTATTAAGAAATCATCCACTGCTCCTTTTCCTAAAAGATTACACCCAATTAAGAAATTTGACCAAAACTCTGAAATATTTGAGGTTTTGAAACAAGTAAAAGTTAACATTCCACTACTAGATGCAATAAAGCAAGTTCCATCTTATGCCAAATTTTTGAAAGATTTGTGTACTGTAAAGAGAAAACTACATGTTGAAAATAAGGCATTTTTAACAGAGAGTGTAAGTTCAATTTTTCAACAAGAAACCCCTCCTAAATACAAAGATCCTGGTTGTCCAACAATATCTTGTATTATTGGGAATACAAAAGTAGAACATGCACTTCTTGATCTTGGTGCGAGTGTTAACCTTTTACCGTTTTCTGTGTATAAACAACTGGATTTGGGAGAATTAAGGAAAACTACTGTCACACTTCAATTGGCAGATCGTTCTATAAAAATTCCAAGAGGTATAGTAGAGGATGTGTTAGTGCAAATTGATAAATTCTATTTTCCGGTAGATTTTATTGTTTTAGACACATGCCCAGTCTCAAATCCATCATCTCAACATCCAATCATTTTAGGAAGACCATTTCTTGCAACTTCTAATGCTTTAATAAACTGTAGAAATGGTGTTTTAAATCTTTCTTTTGGAAATATGACTTTGGAGTTAAATGTTTTTAACATTTCTAAGCAACCACAAAGTAATGATGAGGCTAACGAAATTGATGTAATTGAGACATGTACTCTTGAACAATTGATAACCTCATTTTCTGATCCATTAGAAAATTTGATAAATGATTGTGTCAATGATAACAGTTCGGAGTTTGATTCCATTCCTATGATTTCACAAGTTTCAAAGCTTAATGAATGGAAACTCAAATTTGAACAATTATCAAAGTCCGAAAAGGCTCCAACCCCGTCAAGCGAGCAACCACCAGTTTTAGAGTTGAAGCCTTTACCATCAAATTTGAAATATGCTTTTTTGGGTGCTAATGATACTTATCCGGTAATAATATCCTCTAAGTTAAGTTATGATCAAGAGCATAAATTATTAGAGATATTAAAGATTCACAAGCATGCGATAGGGTGGTCTATATCAGATATAAAAGGAATTAGCCCATTAATTTGCAGTCATAATATTTATTTAGAGGAAGATGCTAAACCCTCTAGGCAGATGCAACGAAGACTTAACCCAAATATGAAAGAAGTGGTGAGAAATGAAGTGATTAAGCTATTAGACAATGATATTATCTATCCTATCTCTGATAGTAAATGGGTAAGTCCTACTCAAGTTGTGCCTAAGAAATCTGGAGTAACTGTAGTAAAAAATGATAAAAATGAGTTGATTCCAACTAGGACTGTTACTGGTTGGCGTGTATGCATTGACTACAGAAAATTAAATTTAATGACAAGAAAAGATCATTTTCCTTTACCTTTTATGGACCAAATTTTGGAAAGAATTGCTGGGCATGAATTTTATTGCTTCTTAGATGGATATTCAGGGTATAATCAAATTGCAATTGCACTAGAAGATCAGGAAAAAACAACATTTACATGTCCTTTTGGAACGTTTGCATATCGTAGAATGCCATTTGGATTATGTAATGCTCCAGCAACATTCCAAAGATGTATGGTAAGTATTTTCAGTGACATGGTTGAACGTTTTCTTGAAGTTTTCATGGACGATTTCTCTGTCTTTGGAAATTCTTTTGATGATTGCTTAATAAACTTGGCTAAAGTCTTAGCTAGATGTGAGGAGAAAAATCTTGTCCTTAATTGGGAAAAATGTCATTTCATGGTAACTGAAGGAATTGTGTTAGGCCACATTGTTTCATCAAAAGGATTAGAAGTTGACAGGTCCAAAATTGATCTAATAGCCAACCTACCAACACCAAAATCAGTTAAAGATATTAGATCATTTCTAGGACATGCAGGTTTTTATAGAAGGTTCATAAAAAATTTTAGCACAATTTCAAGACCATTATGCAACCTTTTATTAAAAGATATAGTATTCGAGTGGAATGACTCTTGTGAAAATGCTTTTGTAACACTCAAAGAAATGCTCACTTCTACACCTATTATGCAACCTCCTGATTGGACTCTACCTTTTGAAATTATGTGTGATGCTAGTGATTATGCTGTTGGAGCCGTGTTAGGACAGAGAAAAGATAAGAAACCTTATGTGATATATTATGCAAGTAAAACTCTTAATAGTGCTCAAATGAATTATTCCACTACTGAAAAAGAATTACTTGCTGTAGTATTTGCACTAGAAAAATTTAGATCTTATCTTGTTGGCTCATCAATTGTTGTTTATACTGATCATTCGGCTTTAAAATATCTACTAGCAAAGAAAGATGCAAAGCCAAGATTAATTAGGTGGATACTTTTACTTCAAGAATTTGATATAATAATCAAAGATAAAAAAGGAGTGGAAAATGTAGTGGCCGATCACTTATCCAGACTTACATGTGATGAATCTTTCGAGGTAAGCCCCATAAATGACTCTTTTCCCGATGAGCAATTATTCACCGTGTCTAAAGGTCCATGGTTTGCGGATCTTGCTAACTTTCTTGCGACAGGTCAAATTCCAATTCATTGGAATGCTCAAGATAAAAAGAAATTTTTTAGGGAAGTAAGAAATTTCTTTTGGGATGACCCATATCTTTTTAAGTATTGTCCTGATCAAATATTAAGAAGATGTGTACCAGATAATGAAATTCAAAGCATAATAAATTTTTCTCACTCTGAAGCTTGTGGGGGGCATTTTTCAACAAGAAAAACCGCTGCAAAAATTTTGCAGTGTGGATTTTATTGGCCAACACTTTTCAAGGACACACATGAATTTTGTAAATCTTGTGATCGATGTCAGAGATTAGGGGGCATAAGTCGTAGAAATATGATGCCATTAAATCCTATCCTAACTGTTGAAGTATTTGATTGTTGGGGAATTGATTTTATGGGTCCTTTTAATCCACCATCTTTTGGTTATCAATATATTTTGGTTGGAGTCGACTACGTTTCAAAATGGATTGAGGCAATCCCTTGCAAAAATAATGATCATAAAATTGTTTTAAAATTTTTAAAGGAAAATATTTTTTCAAGATTTGGAATGCCTCGTGCAATTATTAGTGATGGCGGTTCACACTTTTGTAACAAACCTTTTGAGAATTTAATGAAAAAATATGGAATCCATCATAAAGTGTCTACCCCATACCACCCAAACACTAGTGGGCAAGCTGAACTCGCTAATAGGGAAATAAAACATATCTTGGAGAAGACAGTCAACTCAAATCGAAAAGATTGGTCAATCAGGTTAGTAGATGCACTATGGGCTTATCGAACAGCATTCAAAACAATACTTGGTATGTCTCCTTACCGACTTGTCTTTGGTAAACCATGTCATTTACCTGTTGAAATAGAACATAAAGCTTTTTGGGCTATTAAAAGGTTTAATTTCAATCTAGAAAAAGCTAGTACTTTAAGAAAATTTCAACTAAATGAATTGGAGGAAATCAGAAATGATGCATATGACAATTCTAGAATTTACAAAGAAAAAATGAAAGTGTTTCATGACAAGCACATTGTCAGGAAAACTTTTGAAATAGGGCAAAAAGTTCTTCTATATAATTCTAGATTACATCTGTTTCCTGGAAAATTGCGCTCAAAATGGTCAGGACCCTTTATTATAAGAACTGTATTTTCAAATGGAGCGGTTGAAATTGAAAATCCAAAAACAGGTGATGTGTTTAAAGTGAATGGACAACGTCTAAAAGCATATCTTGGAAATTTTAGTAAGGAGATTGAGTCA
>JAPKLY010001068.1:0-73120 GCA_026898435.1 Prunella vulgaris
TCTCAGCACCAACATGCAGTCTCAGCTTTATTGAGCCAGAGCCTCTGACTTTGCACATCTGATCATTCCCCAAGAGAACTGATCCACCATCAAATTTCTTGAGATCCCTGAGTAAATTTTCATTGGAACACATATGAAATGAGCACCCAGAATCCAACACCCAATCTTCACTCAACTTGACATCAGTAACAGCCAAAACCTCAATACTATCATATCCTTCCTGAGCAGCAATTGTGACATCAGCCTTTTGATCCTCTTCTTGCTTCCTGAATTTGTCAGGACAATTCTTCTTGAGATGTCCCACCTTCTGACATGAGAAACATTTTCTCTTTTCCACAAATTTTCCAGATTCACGACCTTTACCATTCTTCTTCTTCTTTCCTTTCTTGAACTTGATATTCAACCCTTCACCTTGATTTGTGTTCTTCTTATCAGATTGCAGTTGAAGCGCCTTAATTTTCAATGCATTCTGAATATCATCAGGTGACATCTTCTCTTGCCTTCCAAATAACAGAGTATCCTTGAAATTCTCCAAGGATTTTGGTAGAGAGTTTAGTAACATCAGGACTTTATCCTCATCTTCAATCTTGACTTCAAGATTCTCCAAATCATCCATTGCTTTATTGAATTCTTAAAGCTGTTCAACAAGATCCCTATCTTTAGTCATTTTGAAGGAATGAAGCCTCTGCTTCATGAACAGTTTATTGGTAACCGACTTCATTTGATACACTTGTTCCAGCTTATTCCACACATCAATGACAGTCTTCTCCTTGTACACCTCCCTCAGAGGTTTGTCCCCCAAGCACAAGATGATTATGCTATGAGCCTTGTCCAGAATCTCCTGCCTCTTTGCAGGTTCTATTGAGGATGATGAAGGCCACTGATTCGCTGGTTTCAGAGCACTTGATAATCCATGGTGTGTGAGGAGAGCTTTCATCCTCACCTTCCACAAACCAAAATCATTAGACCCTCTCAAACTCTATCTTCATAGAAGCCATAGCAGTTGATTTCACCAGACGGCGCCAATTGTTGAGTTAACAATGATTGTTTAAAATCAAATAAATACAGAAATTGAAGAACACCAAGATTTACGTGGTTCGATCAGAAATGATCTACGTCCACGGATGAGGAACCTCTCTCACTAATCAATGAATGATGATACAAATTACAAGTATTTGTGTGAATATCTCTATGTATGTACTGTGTATGATGATATTTCTCTATACAAATGTGCGTATATATATAGAAAATATGGAAACCCAAAATAATCCTTGAGTTTGTAACCACCCAACAAGTAACTGCTACAGTTGCAACCAAAAATGAACAATGATCAGAGCCCAACGGTTTTTCAGTTTTGATTCTGTTAAACTGATCGCCAGTTGCCCAACTTGGAAGTTTAAACCGCTTCGTAACTGATTCTTGGTTAATTCCTGACTTGGAGTCAGTAAGCTCCTTTTCTGTCTGCTGATGTGATATGTCCTGACCTTCATCAGTAGACCTTCATCAGTTGATATCATCAGTAGACCTTCATCCTGACTAACCAGCCTGACCATCATCCTGACCTGACCATCATCCTGTCCTGACCAACCATCCTGACAGAACATCCTGACTGATCATCCTGACTACTCAGGAGACTTCCTCAGCTGACCCCCCTCAGCTGACTTCCTCAGCTGACTCTGCTGATATACCAGATGACTTTCAGAAGACTTCCAGATGATCTCAGCTGACCATATCAGATGACCCTCAGCAGACCTATCAGCTGACCCCCTTCAATTATGGTGCCAACTCCATGTCTTAAGGCATTTTATGAATTAATTTTCTCTGTTACATCTACTAGCTTATTTGTGCATGTTTCATAATTTGTGATGTCACTTGATTTATTTTGCAGGTGGGATCCGAAAGGAATAGCCAACATATATATTCTAGAGGATGCATGATAATCATCAAGAATTATGTGAAACTCATAACATGCTAAAGGTATATAAATTAAGAAGTGGTCTCATTGTGGAACAAAAGTTAAAGAGTAGGGTATTACATAAAAATGGTTCATATTACGAACTATTTTTTAATAAGACAAAAAAAAATTCATAAATATAAACTTTATATTACAAAGTGGTTTATATGATGAAAATAATTTATATAATACTTATTGCGCGAAGGTCTCATTTGTGCAACTTCACAAGGCTTGTGCTTGGTTGTTCCTCTTCCCAGTTAATATTGCGGCTGCAAAGGTTGTACTAGGTACAAACTATATACCCCTCCAATAGTATATGATACACCTATTTTATTTATTTTTTACAAAAAAAATTATTTTAATATATCTCTTTCAAACCATTAATTCCACCTTCTTCTCTTCCCCCATTTTACAACCGCACAACAATTCCCCTAAATTATGCGGATCAATATCTAAGTCCCTGTAATAATTTTATAGTCCCTACCAATGTTTTTTTTTTTTTTTTGTAATGTCGAATAATGAAATTAATGGAAGGCGGTGGCGGCAAATAAAGAAAAATGGGTATTTAAAAATTATTTTTTATGGATGTATTAAAATTAATGTATGTTTAATTTAAATTTTATTTTATAAAAATAGGTAAAATAGATATTTGATACATTAATTAATTTATTTTTATAAAAATAAGTAAAATAGATATTTGATAATGTATGTAGGTGTATCTCATAAAATTGGAGGGGTATATAGTCGGGCCTGTTGTATTAATTGTTAATGGGCTGAAAATCGAATAAGTGATGAAATTAGATTAGCGGAGGACCAATTTTAAAAGGCCTAAGTTATATCCACCCACATTTATTTAAAGTACACACACTTCATAAGTTTATTAAATAAAAAATATGGTAATTACCCTCTTGACTTTTTCTACACCCACTTTTAATTATCGTAATAACTTGCGAAAGCATATATTTTTATTTTGTAATATACCTTAAATAATGAATATTTTATTTTTTTTAAAACAAAAAAGAAACCCAAAAAGAACACAAAAATTTATATGAAACGTTTCACTGTGTGAAATGATACCATATTGTTAAATGAGTCATATCCATACCCATACCAGTTACTGTATGATGAATGAAACAATCTGCGGGTAATTTCCCTAATCAATGAAGAATTTACCCGCGTGATTAAGAAGTGAGATTAGGGCTTCTTTAGTGGTGCATTAACTGATGAATGAAACTGTTCCATGCAATTTCCATGTTGACAAGATTGTGATATACCATGCATAGTAACGATTCTTTAAAAAAAATTGCATGGGAATTTTGTTTGCATACATAAATTTTTTATTGTTATTTAATTAGAACATATATTATAAATAGTACCTATAGATAAATAAGAAATTAATTTTTAATAAAAAATACATTTTATCTTATAGTAACACACATGTTTGCCCAAATAGTTACACAAATTGAGGAATAAATATATGTTACTACTATAGCAAATTTGTGTTACAATAATCTTATAAAAAGTTGTTATTTTGAATATATTCATTTGTTTTTATAGAATAAATAGTTTTTAACATAATATAAGAGAAAAATCATGTGTGTTACTATAAGAAAACATATTGGATTTTCACAAATATTTATTTATTTGTATAGAAATAATTATTTTTTATATAATAACACATATAAAATAGTAAAAAAGTGTATTAATATATGAATCAATATACCTAGATTTAAAGGAATGATGATTAAATTAAAAAACACATACTTATTCTTATAAAAGTACATTTTCCCTTACAGTAACACGTATTTGCCCATATTGTAACACATATTTGCCCATATAGTAACATAAATTGAGGGAGCAAATATATGTTACTATTAGAGCAAATGTGTGTTACAATCTTATAAAAAGTTGTTATTTTGCATATATTCATTTGTTTTTATAGAATAAATAGTTTTTAACATAATATAAGAGAAAAATAATGTGTGTTACTATAAGAAAACATATTAGTTTTTCATAAATATTTATTTATGGTATAAAAATAATTATTTTTTATATAATAACACATATAAAATAGTAAAAAAATATATTAATATATGAATCAATATACCTAAGTTTAAAAGAATGGTGATTAAATTAAAAAACATATACTTATTCTTATAATAGTACATTTTCTCTTATAGTAACACGTATTTGCCCATATTGTAACACACATTTGCCCATATTGTAACACAAATTGGGGGAGCAAATGTGTGTTACTATTAGAGCAAATGTGTGTTACAATATTAGGAAATGTTGTTCTTTATATATATATATATTCATTTATTTTTATATAATAAATAATTTTTCTAACATAAAAGCAATATGTGTGTTACTATAAGAAAATATATTATTTTCTCATAAGTATTTATGAAAAAAATAATATTTTTTGTAGTAACACACATTTATTATTAGATTGTATTAAAAAATGTTATTTCTACAAAAACAAATGAATATATGTAAAGAAAACAACATTTAATCTATTATAACACACATTTTGCTTATTAGTAACATGCATTTGGCCAAATAGTAACATACCTGGGAGCGAAAAAATCTGGAATCATAGTTGCGATTTTTTTATTTTTTTTTTAAAAAGACCAAATCCGACTCGACCCGGTTAGGATCCGCGAATTTTTTTTAAATTTACCCGTTTCACATGAGTGTTCCGCAAAAAAGAAAAGGCGAATTTTTTTTTATAAAAAGTCAAACATTTTTTTATTTGAATTATAAAAAATTTCCCAAAATAATAGAAAAATGTAAAAGAAAAAGTAAAAAATAAAAATAAAAATAAATAATAAATTAAATATCAAATATCAAATATCTTTATCAAAACCAAACAAAATTTTCTTGATTATTTTTCCAAAAAAAAAAGGCATAATTAGATTAACAATATTTTATGGAAAAAAATGGTAAAATTTTGACTTTTTTTTTCAGAAAATTGTATTCTCACAATCGAAAAAGTCATGTACTTAAATGTAGAAATATATATAGATTGAGAGGAAAGAAGAAGAGGATGAATGTAGATTGGGGAAGGAGAAAAAATACATTCATGTTATTCTTACCATTTCTATTTTTTTTTTTTTTTGAAATCTTACCATTCTTACTCTATTTTTTCAAACTCTTGGTGCCACAATGAATAATAGGAAATGCCTCTCAATTGGAGAAAGCAGCGTTATCTCGGTTGGTAATTGAAGTTTGAGCCAAAATTTGTTGGAGAGTACACGGAATCGAACTTGTTAATTTGACATCAAATCAAAGTAACTTTGATGGAAGAAATTACATGAATAGAGTGGGATAATACTGGGATTGAGTTGTGGATGTGAGAAAATGAGAGAGAGAAAGAAGAGCGTGAGAAGAAAGGAGGAGAGAAAGGACGAACAAGTGTTTTCATAACTGAACCGGTGATCAAACCGGACAGAGCAACGATTCCCGATTCAACCGGTCCAACCGGATGGACCGACGGTCTAACCGTTGAAATCATTTTGTCCTATTTTTTTAATATTATATATGTTACACTACAAAATAAAATAAGTTAAATATTATAATATAAAATTTTAATAAATTATAACTTACATATTGAAATTAACATAATAGAATCGTAGACAATCAAAATTAAAATATTCAAAATAACTCAAGTTATAATATCAGATTGTAATCCATGACATGTTTTATAACTCATGCATAGTAAAGTCTTAAATTACAATATTACAATGAACATTTAAAATATATAAATTGTAGAATAAATTAATTTTGGGGTTGTGACATGTCTCAAAATTTAATTTAATAAAACATAAATTTTAAAAAATTAAAATAAAAAAACGAACCGGGACAACCGGTTTTTTTGGTTGAACCGTAAAAATAGTTTTTAGGGGGTAACTTGATTGGTTCTATGGCCGGTTCCCGATTTTTAAAAATAATGGGACGAGCAGAGAGTATGGTGGGTGCACAGAAAAAATAAATTAATAGAAAAGAAATAGAATTTAAAAAATTAATAATTATTGAGATGTATACTCATTATAAAATGAGTGTGATCATCATGTGTGTGTACTACAAACATATATGTGGGTAGATGTAACCTGTCCATTTTAAAACTAAGGGACATCAATAGCTTTCTTAGCCAAACGATGAATTTGGTGGGCCTGCCGCTCTTTATGGATTTATTATTGGCCAAGGTTTTATGCACCCGCAAGTGTTTATAATACACATTAGTTGAATACACACATCAAAAAGTTAACTACACTCTAATTCTGCAAGTAAAATGGTGCACCCACATCTTCATACCAAACAACCTATCACCACCTTCATACACCTCAACATCACCTCACCCAAGCCACCGTCATTAACGCGAAAATAAAAAAATTGACCTGAAGCCACCATTTTCTTCTCCACTAGAAGCTCAACTACAAACGCCTACAAATTCACGCTAAACAAACCAGATGAGTTAACTCACCTGACCTCCGGGTTCCTCACTTGAGTGAGTAATCTGGGTTCGATTCCCTTTGGCAACGAATAGGAGGAAGATATAAGGTAGACTTGGAGATATGAGTGTATGAAGACTTAGTGTACTAACCACTAACATTTACCGATAAAAAAAAAATTCACGCTAAACAGTCTCTAAGCAATTGATAGGTAAAGAATGCGATGCCATCAAACGCCACATGATTTCACCTCCCAAAGTATGATTTTACGAATTGGTGATCCTTTAAATCCATGATTCCAAAATAAAAGAGAACAACAGCAACTAAATTTTCACATAATTCACCAAATTAAATTACTTTAAAAACCCGTCAAACTCAGTTTGCTTGTAATTCAAAAGCATACCACACACACTTCAAATGAAAACCCTGCACAAAGCGATGATAATTAATAGGTAGAGAAGGCGATGTCTTCGACTACCATCTCAATTCACGCTGAAAATTGAAGCCGTTGGCGACGGGGCATGCTCCATACCTTAATCCCAAATTTCTTTTCCAAAAAATATATGCATTTCAGAAAAATTTACCAAAAATCCCTCAATGTTTCGAATTCTTTTTTCGAACTGGTGTTATTTTAAAAAAAATGCTCAATATTTTAGAAATATTTTCAAATTTTTTATTTTTCTCCAAAGAAAAAGAAAAAAAGAAAAGATTTGTTTAACCTATTTGAAATAAAAAATTGTCTCCAATTTTTTAGTGCATATACATATAGTGGGACTGATGGAATACCATTAAAACCTATTTGAAATTGTGCTCGACAGTGTAAAAATTTGTTTGACTCATATAATTTAGTGGAGAATTATTATTTAGAGTCAAAAGGTAATAATTACCGCCAAATCGGAAATTCGATTTGATTTGATTTGATTTTGGTATTTCGACCAAAATAAGTGAGAATTCAAACATTTGGTTTTCTAATGTGTAAAATATTGTGTTCAAATTAATATTTAATAAATTGTTAAAGTATATGAAAAATTGTGTTCAACTCTGAATATGAGGGATGAATTCATGCCATAGATACATATTCAAATATGGGAGAGAATAGTCTCTCCATGAAATATACATTCAAAATGTAAGACATGACCCTGAAGCTAAATAGAAAATCACAATGCACCTGATGCTTGGTGAATAAGTTTCACAAGTTAAATGAATTTGTTCAATGTCATTCATGTAAAGTCATCACACAAGGAAATTAAACCTTTGAAAAGAGAAGAATGATAGAGTAATCCTATATTATCTCAAAGTATTGGGGTGATTTGTATGATTAAGGTACTAGTAGTGCTTATCGGTGTACGTAGGTCGAACCCAGTTATGCACTTGAAATACATCAAGCCCATTCTCGAATCTGTTCGAGTGCAATACCTTCGGTTACCAAATTTGATGACTTATGTTGAGGTTAAGCTTAATAATTCCTATATCCTAAGGGTAGGGTATTACATGGTACATTTTATAGGAGATCACATATATAAGTGTTGAGGTGGAGCCGCTTCAAACTGAGAAATTCAGTACACATTTATGAATCCAAGATATGATCTAGGGCCAAAATGAACAACAACGTGAGAAGTAAAAAGGTATTATAGAATTTTTTTGTTTGAAGGTCATTGTCTTGACTTATACAAAAGTCGACCATTCAAAATATCATGTTCACTGAGTGGCAAGTAAATTGCATGACATCACACTAGGGATGGTTCAAAGCTTGAAGGCTACCTATCCTCAAGAGGCCGGGGGTGGGGTGGGTTGAGGGAGGGTTAGTGACGAGCTCGAACTGCACTAAATCCTCGTTAGCTTCAGGGGAGACTCACCAAATTTCGATCTCTCACCAAGAATCTCTCGATAACCTACGCCGAGTGCACACGCCAACATGAGCCTTAATATCAAAAGCTCAATCAAACCCCATCATTTATTTTCAACGCAATAAAGGAGAAGAACATGCTCGACCATCCATGACCTATGTGTCAAGTGCCGCGCCACCCCAATGATAAGCATTTTTGCACCTATCACAATAGCCCAAGCCACAATACGAGTCACTGTCGTGATCTCCTAAGACAGTTGTGGAATCTGTATGAGGAAGGGCGTTTGAATGAATACGTCAAGAAGCCTGCCCCAAGAGAAGCCCAGAGTGACCAGGAAGCTCCCCGGAGGGGACGAGATGACAGGGGCCATCAGTGCCAGAACGCAAATGTCACCCAGTTGGAAGATGGAGATGACGACAATGTACTTGATGACACTCCCCTGCTTCGAGCAGGGGGGTAAGTGAACATGCTCCGACCATAAGGAGCTTTAGGGGACTGACCCGGCCCGATCATCACGTCTTCCAACCGCAAGAAGAAGGCAGAGCTATTAGCCATCGACCAGATCAATCTAGTCAACGTCCCCGAGCCAACTATCGCAATGGATGTGGTCATCACCTTCTCCAATGACGAGTACAAGGGCATTCTTCACCCCAAAAATAATGAGCAGCTCATCTCGACCAGGATACTTGGGATGACGGTCAACATGATTCTCGTTGATAATGGTTGCTTTTGTAGCACCATCTTCAAATTCGCCCTCGACCTGATGGGGAATCTTGCGGCTTATATCAAGCCTTACGACACTGTCCTCAAGGGCTTCGGGGACACTTCTGTCACTTCTTACAAAAGAATCAAGCTCGTTGTTAAGCTCGTCTGTTGCAAAGACGATAAGTTTAGGATCACTAGGCCTATAGAATTCATTATTGTAGATCAGCTAAACATGTATTATGGCTTTTTAGGTCGTCCTTTTCTTGAGTCTTTTGAAGCAGTTGATTCATCTTACTTCTATTGTATCAAATTCCCTACGATTGATGGGGTGGTCGGTACCATAAAGAGTGACCAAAAAAGGTCTAAGAAGTGTTTGAACTACCCTTGTGTCACTTTAAATACCGTCTTTTCCACTTTATATTCATACATACTCAACATCGACGAACAAACTCCCATGGAGATAGATCCTGAGCATGCTCAGCCAAATGGCCAAGCACCAATGGAGGTTGACGATGCTTCAGAACAAGAGACAAACTTAGAATGTTCGCTCAAAGTGGATATGGTAGAGGACTTAGAGCCCAGACTTGGGTTTGAACTAATCACTCTCGACCTTGATCCCTGAAAAGAGATCAAAGATCCTCGAAGTGAAGAGATCTGCGCTGATTGAGCAACTTGAACACACTTTGCTTGGTCAGAAGCAGCATCGACGTATTTGCTTGGTCGCATGAGGACATGGTCAGAAAGGACCCAAAATACACCTGCCATAGGATGAAATTTGATCCAAAGAGAAAATCCATCTCTCAAAAGAGATGAAAGTTTGGACCTAAGAAATATGACACCTTGGCCGAGGAAATGAAGTAACTCCTTGTCAATAAACTCATCGAGTAAGCTAAGGGGGAACTGCAATGGGTTTTGAATGCAGTACTCGTCAAGAAGGCAAATAACGCTTGGAGGTTATGCATCAATTTCATCGATCTGAATGATGCCTACCTGAGGGATCATTTTTCTATACTCCTTTTTCCTTCCCTTTCATATTGAATTATTCCTAATTCAAAACCCTCATTTTCTTCGGCAAACTTTTAGATATTAAAATGAAAAATTGAGATTTTTTTTTAATTTTGGAATAATGTTTCACAAGAGTTTCTTTTGAAAATTCTTTGATTTTGTATTGATGTTGTTGTTATTTAGAATTAAACAAAATCATGGAGAATTATATGTTTATTAACCAAAGTTTGCTCATTTGATTTATATGTAGAAATTATGGTTGGATAGAGTCATTATAACCGCTCTGTGAAAAAATAACAACAATTGAAATTTAAACCTGTATTAGGGCATCTCCAACAATGTCCTCTATTTTGAAGTACTTTATCATTCATTTTGAAGGATAGAGTCCTCTATATCAAAAATCTTCTCCAACAACAACACTCTATATTATTATATTTTCTAGAAATAAGAAAAGAAAATGACAACATTGTAATTAAAATCATCCTCCAAAATAAGGATGGAGTACTCCAAATATAGAGGATTTTGGATGATCCTTCATCCTCCATATGATTTTTAGAGTATTGTTGGAGATGTGAAATACTCTAAATCCAAGAGTATCCTCTATTTTGGATACTCTTGTGCCTATTTTGGATACTCTTGGATTTAGAGTATTTCACATCTCCAACAATACTCTAAAAATCATATGGAGGATGAAGGATCATCCAAAATCCTCTATATTTGGAGTACTCCATCCTTATTTTGGAGGATGGTTTTAATTACAATATTGCCATTTTCTTTTGTGTTAAGTTAATTGAAAAAAGAAAAAAATAGAAAATATAATAATATAGAGTGTTGTTTTTTGGGGAAGATTTTTAATACAGAGGACTCTATCCTTCAAAATGAAGGATAGAGTACTTCAAAATAGAGGACATTGTTGGAGATGCCCTTAATGATCTGTCTTCTAATTAACCTCCAAAAGCTGACACAGGGATTAGTGCGACTGCGTTTGGGCATCGGCGATGAGTTCTCTCATCTTGTCTGTAATTAAACAAAATATAATTAGAATTTAATTTAGTTATTAGAATTAAATTATGAAATACTTACGTGGATATCGCTGGTGCGGCCATAGGTGGATTCCCTAGTCTCTGGGTTCACCGGGTAACTAAAATCTAGTTTCTCAAAGTAGGAGGACTCTTATCCGTGCTCCTTCTCCTATTACAAATCGAATTAAATTAATAACTAAATATTAAACTTTAAAATTTATAATTGAGTATAAAATATTAAATACTTACAAAAATGAGGCGGTGCTCGTAGATAGATCGGGAGTTAGCCCGATGTTTGGAGGTACCTTTTCCTGTAGGGTCGGTTCTCCTTGGTCTTTTGGGACCTAACCTGGGATTTAGCACTCGTCTAGTTGA
This sequence comes from Prunella vulgaris, assembly GCA_026898435.1. Taxonomy (NCBI): domain Eukaryota; kingdom Viridiplantae; phylum Streptophyta; class Magnoliopsida; order Lamiales; family Lamiaceae; genus Prunella; species Prunella vulgaris. The sequence goes on from JAPKLY010001068.1 coordinate 11,363, forward strand.
TTAAGGTCTTAATTGCTTATTTTTGCATCCATTTCTCTATGGTTTTGATGTGTTATGTTCATATTTGACCCTAAAATGCTATACTTTGTGCATTTAACCCTTTTTGGCTAGAAAGTTATGTTTTGTGGTGAAAATGAGCAAAAATTGGCAAGAGACGAGCAAGTTCGTAAAAGTCCAAAAATTGTGAGTTGATCTAATGGAAGCAAATGATATACCATGTCGAAGAGTTCGAAGAGAGGGTCACAACGGAAAAGGAATCGAGTCAATCGGAGCTCTAGAACTCAAGATATGAAGAAAATGAGGAAGTCGAGGATCGATCGGACAAGTCGAGGCCGAGCTCGAGCGCAGCCAGGCCAGAGTCGTGTGACCATGAGCCTGCACTCGTGCGATGAGGCTCTGGTTCGGGCGATGAAGGCTCGCACGAGTGATCACACGAGCCTGCACTCGTGCGATGAGGCTCTGGTTCAGGCGATGAAGGCTCGCACGAGTGATCACACGAGCCAGACTCGTGCGACCACTATGGTCCACTCGTGTGATGCCCCGGACTTCACATTTTCGAAGGGCTGTTTCGTCTTTTCGTGCGTTTAATGAAGGGCATTTTTGACCAAGCATTGTGGTCACTATAAATACTCCAAGGATCAGATTCTCAAAGGGATCCAAGTCACATTAGTTCATAATCATAGTTAAAATTCTTAGATTAGAGAGAGAGAGAGGTAGTTACTTGTGGGTTTCTTAAGATTTCTTCTCACAAATTCTTAGATAACTTTTGATCTACCGCTTTGATCGTTGATCCGTTAATTCCTGCATTCTCGTCTGGTCTAAGGCTACATTCTCACCGATTGAATTTCAATTTCCATTGTCGGATTGCTAGTTAGCATTTTAGAGGTAAATTGTATCTTTACAATTTTCATTGTAATAGGTAATTCTCTTTACATTTCTTGCTTAATGATGATTGTTCCTAGCTTAATTGTTCTCATGTTTACTCAATTAGCCATGAGCTAATTCCTTTATGTGTTAGTGTATGATTCCTATGGAGTAGTGTAGTGATATATTGATCTTTTGAATGATTTGAGTTGTTGTACGATCAATTCTCTACATTGATGGATTGTATGAATGCTTGCATGTGTAGATGATAATAAGGGCCATTAGGGAGTTAGTCTCTTGCGAAAGTAGAGTTATTTTCCTAAACTTTCTTGTATTAAGGCCAATGCATATCAAGTGTTTGATAAAATTCCTAAGATAGTGAGAATTATCTCTAGTGAATTGGATGAACAATTAGAGGCTCTGATATGTTATTAGGGAAACCTTTTGCATGTTGGAGTGGCTTGCCCATTGATTATACACAATCTCATTGCATTATAAAGTGATACTTCACTCCATGAAACATAGGATAGTACACTAGCATATTTCTCTCACATTTGCTCACTTTGCAACCCAAGGTGATAGGTAGTTTACTTCTTTGACGCATTAGTAGACGATAGATACCTTGCCCCTTAATTGCTTTGTTAGCTAGCCAATTGAAACAATGAATTTTCCTTACAAGTCCCCGTCTCCTTTGGGTTCGATATATATATTAAAACTTGGTCAAGCTTACCACGCTAATAGCGAATACGTACACTTGCGTGAGGACTCATTTACACCGAACAAGTTTTTGGCGCAGTTGCGTTGATATAATTGATTATAAGCTTCAATTGAAAATCTTCTTGAATATTTTTTATAGTAGGAGATGGGGGTGGATTAGGTTGAGAAGAAAAGATGAATTTTCTTGTGCTTATAAATTCAAAATGATAAGGAAAGTAGGGGTGTGGGGTAGAAATCCTACTTGTTTCCTTGATCAATATGCTTTGAGATTTATGTTTGATGGGGAGGATGAAAGATATCCTTGGCCATTTAGCTAACATTGGTGTCGTCCGGCTAGGGGACTTTAAATCCAAGCGCTAGGTGGGAGGCAACCCACCTTTATATCCTTTTTCGTATCCTTGATTTTATTTTGTTGTGATTGGTTTTACTTTTTGATTTTAGGGATAGAAGCGTGAATGTCATTTTAGCCCATGTTATTGTGAATTGATTGCTCTTTGTGGATTTTGTGCTATTATGTGCAAGAATAGATTTGAGGAGCATATTTTGCTTAAGGTTTTGAGATATTCAATTTTTAGGAGTTGATATGGAGTGTGCATGGTTTATTGAGCTTGAGTTTCTTGATTAATCACTCTTTCCAAACTTTATTAGGATTCTTGATCCGAAAAAGTTTGGGGGGTGTGATTCGTGATTAATTTTTCGATTAATTGCTCATTTTCATGATTAATTTGATTATGTTCAATGACCATTTATGTTACATGAGGATTTTTAAGTTGTGTTGTGTAGGAAAATGGAAGAAAATGGCGTGAAAAAGGTGTAAAGAGATGAAAATTCGAAGTGGTGCAAAAAGGCTTGCACTCGTGCACCCATAGCCTAGCACTCGTGTGACCATAGGCACGCACTCATGTGATAGTCCCCTGGTTCGGGCGACATAGGACCACACGACCGCAAGGAGGAGCTCACACGAGTCCAGGGTCGTGTGGTGACAAGAAGGCACTCGTGTGATGGCTTGCAAATCCGAATTTGACCACCTTTTGGTCCAACTTTGACCTCACTTCTCTAGGATATGTCTAAGAGAGGCAAAGGAAAGAGCAAGGCTTCGAGCTCAAAACCTAATAAAGGATGGAATGATTCAATATGGGAAGAAGAGTGTCTAAAAGAGTGTGGAGAATCACCTACCCACTATGGATTGTTCTTTGAGGAAAAAATGAGCTACTTTATGAAATTTGCTCAAGTTTGTGGTATAGATTTCCAAGCTGGGAGATATTATGATAAGAGTCCCTTAGAAGAGTGTAACTTTGGAAATGATATTGAAGATTTGTTTGCTAATATCGGATGGAGCGGATTGCTTAATATTCAACATTTCGCCTCTTACAAAGAATTAAACATTGAATTCTTAAGCACGCTTGAAGTACGAGAGGTGGATGGAGTTCCTATTCGAGCAAAATTTCGGATAAAGAATGAGAGCTATGTCATGACAACAGATCAAATCAATGAGATTTTTAGGTGTGAAGAAAATGTTGAGAAAGGAAATTTCTATGTATGGGAAAAGTTTTCTAGAGCTCAAGAAATATGGAGAAGGATTAGTGATGATGAGAACTTCAATCCTCAATTTTCTAAGTCCTCTAGTCTTGTTAATCCTATATTGTATTGTGCTCACCGGATCATAGCAAACACTGTCTTTGCTAGAATCGAGCCGAACAGGGTGAGAAGTGATGACTTGTATATCTTACATTCGATGCTCACTTCTAAAAAGGCGGACTTCGGTGCCTATCTTTTAAAGAATCTTAGTCAACAAAATGTGCGGACTAATTATGCTTATGGAGGAATAATTGCACTTATTGCTCAAAGGGTTAGTCCTTCACCCGAAAGGGAAGGTGCAATGGGCGCATTGATTGATGTTGCACACTTGGTAAGGTCTAAGAAGTTGAAGGTTGTTTGTGTTGTGGGGCGGAATATCCAGGACCTCTTTCCCTTACTTGAGTATGAGTTAATTACCATAAAGAAGAGTGAGAACTTGAAGCTCGATACACCCGAACACATTCACTTGAAGGAACAATTTCACCAAAGGTTGAACAAAAGAGCAAGGGGTGCTTCAAGTTCTCAAGCACAAGAAGAAGAACAAGTTGAGGAGGAAGAGCCTATGCAAGAGGAAAACCCTTTTGAGCAAGAAGGATTTCGTGTGTTTGAAGGGTTGACGATTAATGAATGGGGCTATGAGGTTCAATCTTTGAGGATTGATGTGGGTGAACTTAAGAATGAGTATTCTTGTCTTCGTTCCGATGTCACGAGGCTCACTGACAATTATCATTCCCTCAACACTACTGTGGACTCCATAAATAGGACTGTGAACACCATGAGCAATAACATGAACACCATATGAACGAACATTGAAGAGATTCTGGAGGCACAACGAGCTATGATTCAGTGGCATATTGGTGAAGGGCATTTCACTTACCCACCGATGGACCCCACTTCGTGAAGTGACGATTTATATCTAACTTCATAAGGATGGGTAACTCATTTTCTTCTCCTTATCATGACTCATATCCCGTATTTTTAGGATTTGAATTTTGGGTTGTAATGGTATTACTTGATGATGGTGGTACTTCTTCATAGGTAGCTTAGATCTCTTGGTATTTGTTCTTGTGATGGATTATTGATGAATTGGATCTTAGGATTTATGATGCTTTTATTGATTGTGCTTAATTCTTGTGCATTGCTTGATATTGTCTCCACTTCTTGGCCAAACTTTTTAGACCTAGAGTCCAAAAAATTTGAGGGGGTGTGATCGTTTTGCCATTCTCTTCGCAATGCTATTATATCATGATGATTTTTAGTGCTTCTATGATGTTTTGGACCATATGCTTAGGATTAGGCCTTGTTTTGCTTGTTATTCTCGGCCATATTGTTGTTTGCTTTGAGTAGTGAATGCATGAGATATGTGTATTGTTGTGTGGATGAGTTGAAAGTCTTGATTAGTGTAGTGGATTTATTGCTTGATTCTTGTTCTATCTTAGATACTTTTGATTTCATGATTTTTTAGATTTCATTGATATGAGCATTTTGATATGATATGAGTCTTGATCACCATGTCCCGTGAGATTTGAGCCAAATTTTGCCCATTTCAATTTTAAGCGGATGATATTCTTTGATGTGAGTTCCACACATGTGCATTATACTCTAGAACTTGGCTTTAGTCTTATTTGAGGTTATATTAGATAATGATTTCACATGAGAAGATATGAGGCATTTTCTTTGATCTATATTGCCCCACTTAGCCCTATGAGCCTACCATTGATATTGATATCCTTTGCTACCAATTTTGTGCTTATAATCCTTTCATTTGGCTAACCACACTTTAAGCCATTTTCCTTCCTTTTTGGAACTCTCTTGTCCTTATGATTAGTAGAGTGAAAAGAAGGAAGGAAGATTAGTGATATGATGAAGAAAATGGCGGCCAATGTGGAAAGAAATTCAAGTTTGCATGGATTGATTTGAAAAGAAGGTTCAAAAGGCAAGTGCTAGCAAGAAATTGAAAAAAGGTTGACTTTTCATGAAAATTTGGTCAAGTTTGACTCAAGTTTTGTGAGTATGTTCACAACTTTGCAAAAAAGGGAAGAATTATCTTTGAAAATGTGATTTTGAAGGAGCATGAAGATGAGATTGCTATTTGCATGAAGACATGATTTACATGATGATTCCTTCTATGCTTTACTAATCATACTTAGTCACTTTTATCCATATTTTCCTTCCCTACCAAAGAGCCAACACTACATCCTTTAAAAGTCCTCATTGATGTGTGATTGAATTGTCATTCCAAGTGGTGGAGAATGTAGACTTGAGCTAAGCCTATGGTAGTATTTGTATCATTGTGTGATGAATGAGAGAGCTTAAACACTTGAGTGTTGAGTGAAACACCTATCTTGAGAGGATCATGACTCATTGACATGATTTTGTGCTCATTGATTTGATTTTGATAGTTGATTGAATGATATTGTATTTTAGATTGCTAGATATTGAGTGATGATTCTATGGCATTGATCTTGTGCTTGATGCTTAATACATACAATTATTCCCCTATCTTATCGCTTCGTTGCTCGAGGACGAGCAACAATCTAGTTTGGGGGTTGTTGGTCCCGAAACGAGTACAATCAGTGTATGGGGGGAATACACTGATGTCAGATTTTTCTTAAAGACTCAGAAAAATGTTCTAACACTCTCAGTCAGGATTTCCTGAATTACTCAGTGTGCTGAAGGTCCACAGGGGCAGCAGGGACGATTCAGTAACGAGTCAGATAAACTGAGTGTGAGTAAAGTGCTCGGAAGCTCAGTAGAGATAACAAACCTACTGACTGCTCGGAAGCGGGTCAGTTGGACTACTATCTCAGTGAGCTAGAGTACGTGCGGAAAGTGAGCCCTTAGTTTCTACTCGTTTTAAGTTTCTGAAAACATTTTCTCTGAACTTGCTTAGTAAACTGGTGGTTAAGGCTGAGTGCACAGTATTAAGATTCAGGATGATTGATTCAGTCCTGAATATAAAAACGATGCAGAATGTTCAGTTTATTATGATGACAGTTATGATCCTGAACAGAATAGTAAATCAGCACACAGGGGACTTTTTAACGTGGTTCGGAGATAACCAACTCCTACGTCCACGACCTGATTTAACAGGAAGCTATCCTCAAAACCCTGAGGATAGGTACATGGTTTTACGTGCCAAGGGACACGAGTAGCCAACTTCCTCTCTTAGGAACTGACCCCTGGGCGTTTTACAAGTCCCAGTCCTTCTAACCAACCAATCTCACACCTTGAGTGGTTTGGTATTCTGGTTTCCAACTAAGATAGCTCTAGCAATATAAAACAATGCTAGATATTAGAGCTATCGATCTAAGCAAATACAGAGTGAATCCTACTACAACACTAGGGAAATTTAATTGCAGAGTGTTGCTTATAGTATGCTTTTGAGAGCTTGGATTCTTGAGAGTTTTCTCTTGGAAATTTCCCGTTAACCTTGAATGGGTGCAAGGTTCTCCATATTTATAGGCAAGATTCAAAATAGATCCGTTGGAGGAGATCTAATCAAATCTTTCCTATTTTAGGGTGTTTGCAGGCTAGAAATATTGTTTGACCTAACCGCCATGCTTATTCTGGCAAGTTGTCCCATCGCCTGCAACTTTTGAGACGCATTAAATGCCGCATTAAATGCTGCGCAGACTCCGTACATACGTGTCGAAAGATCATTGGCTCTCCGCTCTAACGGCTAGTTGACCTTCAGACATTTGTCCTTCCTCGTACATTCAATACTCTGAGTCTCTTGTTAATAACTCAGTCTGAACGTGTGTCTTAATGGAGTCTTGCTGACATACTCTTTGTCTCTTGTCCCATAGCATAAATAACCCTTTTTGCCTTGGACATACATGGTTCAGGTGAACTGAACTAATGCCCGAGTCAGGTCTTATGTGTCTTCAGCACAGCCTGATAGATTATTCAGCCCAGTATGTGTAACCTTTTTGCTTTGGACTTATATGGTTCAGATAAACTGAACCAAGGCCTAAGTCAGGTCTTAAGTGCATTCAGCACAGCCTGATAGCTTACACTTACTCTTCACTGACTAAGATCTGTCCTGAGTATGCTTAGTGTACTCAGTAGAAACATCAGTCAATGGTACTTCAGGATTGACTTCAGGACGGAACATCAGGCTTCGATCTTCAGCTTCAGATCAGGCAATCTTCAGCAAGACTGACTGACTCCTTCAGGATGGATTACACTTCAGACTTCAGTAAATTGGGTCGACTCCAATATTCTTCAGTCTTCAGCGAGTTCCTCTTGTACTGAATTCCTAACCTAACTATCCTGAATTATTTCAACCTAAACAACTATACTTAGGCAGATTCATCAGGGGTTTTGGGATCTAATCAAAATACTCAGATTGTCCCAACAGGGGTGTGATTAGGGTCTTAATTGCATGTTTTTGCATCCATTTCTCTATGGTTTGATGTGCTTATGTTCATATTTGACCCTAAAATGCTATACTTTGTGCATTTAACCCTTTTGGCTAAAAAGTTGTGTTTTGTAGTGAAAACGAGCAAAAATCGGCAAGAGACGAGCAAGTTCGTAAAAGTCCAGAAATTGTGAGTAGATCCAATGGAAGCAAATGATATACCATGTCGAAGATCTCGAAGAGAGGGTCGCAACGGAAAAGGAATCGAGTCAATCGGAGCTCTAGAACTCAAGATATGAAGAAAAGAAAGAAGTCGAGGATCGATCGGACAAGTCGAGGCCGAGCTCGAGCGCAGCCAGGCCAGACTCGTGTGACCATGAGCCTGCACTCGTGCGATGAGGCTTTGGTTCGGGCGATGAAGGCTCGCACGAGTGACCACACGAGCTAGACTCGTGCGACCACTATGGTCCACTCGTGTGATGCCCTGGACTTCACATTTTCGAAGGGCTGTTTCGTCTTTTCGTGCGTTTAATGAAGGGCATTTTTGACCAAGCATTGTGGGCACTATAAATACTCCAAGGATCAGATTCTCAAAGGGATCCAAGTCACATTAGTTCATAATCATAGTTAAAATTCTTAGATTAGAGAGAGAGGGAGGTAGTTACTTGTGGGTTTCTTAAGATTTCTTCTCACAAATTCTTAGATAACTTTTGATCACCCGCTTTGATCGTTGATCCGTTAATTCCTGCATTCTCGTCTGGTCTAAGGCTACATTCTCACCGATTGAATTTCAATTTCCATTGTCGGATTGCTAGTTAGTATTTTAGAGGTAAATTGTATCTTTACAATTTTCATTGTAATAGGTAATTCTCTTTACATTTCTTGCTTAATGATGATTGTTCCTAGCTTAATTGTTCTCATGTTTACTCAATTAGCCATGAGCTAATTCCTTTATGTGTTAGTGTATGATTCCTATGGAGTAGTGTAGTGATATGTTGATCTTTTGAATGATTTGAGTTGTTGTATGATCAATTCTCTACATTGATGGATTGTATGAATGCTTGCATGTGTAGATGATAATAAGGGTCATTAGGGAGTTAGTCTCTTGCGAAAGTAGAGCTATTTTCCTAAACTTTCTTGTATTAAGGCCAATGCATATCAAGTGTTTGATAAAATTCCTAAAATAGTGAGAATTATCTCTAGTGAATTGGATGAACAATTAGAGGCTTTGATATGTTATTAGGGAAACCTTTTGCATGTTGGAGTGGCTTGCCCATTGATTATACACAATCTCATTGCATGATAAAGTGATACTTCACTCCATGAAACATAGGATAGTACACTAGCACATTTCTCTCACATTTGCTCACTTTGCAACCCAAAGTGATAGGTAGTTTACTTCTTTGACTCATTAGTAGACGATAGATACCTTGCCCCTTAATTGCTTTGTTAGCTAGTCAATTGAAACAACGAATTTTCCTTACAAGTCCCCGTCTCCTTTGGGTTCGATATATATTAAAACTTGGTTAAGCTTACCACGCTAATAGCGAACACGTACACTTGCGTGAGGACTCATTTACACCGAACACTAGTGCTGAACAAAGGCATTATAGATGAATCGACCATTTGGCACACTCTCTAGGGAGAGCTCCTGCCCCTCCGTCCACATCTTCTTCACGGCATAGACAATGTTATTATATTAATCCTGCACTTTCTTACAGAATATTGGGTATACAATTCAGTCATATATCTCATTCCGAATACATTTTTTCTGCAGTTAAGTTCATAATAAAAATTAGAAATTAAATTTATAATATTTTAAAAATTAATAAATATAAAATATGGTATAAATTAAATATTTATACCTTAAACTCCTAAAACTACTTCTCTCTCTTTTGATCTGGTACCATAGTCTTTGAGAGGTAGCTCCAATCGAGAAGAAAATCGTCTTGATGCATTATAAAATGATCCTTATTGGTGTGTCTTAAATTTTTAAAGATTTTTAGTTTATTTTTGCTTTTTCTTAAATTAAGAATTTACTTTTCTAAAAAGACAAAAATTTGTATGAACTCGAGTTCACCGTGAACTCGGGTTCTCAAATATCACTGTCATGTGCATACACTATCACTGTTATGTATATTCACTATCACTGTTATGCATATATATTATTAATGTAAAAAATTCAAGTATATTTTTATAATAGTAATAGTATATATGAATAACAGTGATAGTGATTACACATGACAGTGATACGAGTTCATGTGAACTCGAGTTCACAAGAGACCTACTCCTCTAAAAAATTTCATAAAGTATGACTCTTTTGGACGAGCACTGTATAACTGTAAAGAGGTACGTAGTAAACCGTTAAGAATAATGTTGATTTCGAAGCTAGCTTGATAGTTAGCGGCACCTGATTTAACGGCAAAGAACCAACCAAACTATCTCATCGGGTAATCAAGAATTTCAACATAATTATCTTTAGGAAAAAATAGTTGTTTTCGTTCTTTATCTTTTACGTATTATGATTTTAGTCCTCTAACTATTAAAATTTGATTTTAGTCATATATCTTTTATAAAGGACACAAATCAAATTTATTTAAAAAGATAAAGGATAAAAATCAAAGTTTTAAAGATAAAGATGAAAATCAAAGATTCTTTTAAATATTTGGGACTAGGAAATTACACAATCTCTAATTAATTTATGGAACTGTTGAGTTGCTACAGAATCTATATATATGATTTGTTGAAAGAGTTTGAGTAACTCTTGTACTCTGATAATTAGTATGATTTCATGACTTATACTCTTGTATGTATGTGTTTTACCTTGCAATTTAAGAGTGAATATCACTTGAAATGATCATTCTTATTTTTCTCGAAAATTTACCTCTGTTACTACCTCAATATATAAGCAAGAGTCTTTTTAAGTAACAATAGAGATTAATTTTTTTTTAAATGTACACTTAAATATTCATTGTGCATCTCATGTAAGGATGGCAATGGGACAGAGCGGGGCGGGTATCTAAAGACACATGTTTGCCCCGCGCCTTTGCCCCGCCGCCCCGCCCTGCCCCATGCCCCACTGCGGGGCAGAACATTGCGCCACATGCCTGCCCCGCGCGGGGCAAATTCGCCCCATTTTGCCCCATCCTGCCTCATGCTGTATATAATTATATACTAAAAATAATATAATATATATTTTAGATAAATAAAAATTATCTAAAAATAAAAATAATTCAACAAATTTATCAAAATATATTAAAAAAAACAATTTTAAAATAATTTTAGATTAGAGTTACAATAAATAATATAATTTTAGATTTATTTGATATATTATAAATGTAGGATATTAGTTTTATTTTATATATTATAAAATATTATATATTGAATGTATTTTATATAGTATAAAATATTATATATTTATTTAATATATACTACGGGGTAGGATGGGGCAGGGCGGGGCATGGCAGTAAAAATACAAACCCATTCCTGCCCTGCCCATGCGCTGGTGGGGCGGGGCTGCCCCATTCTCAGGATGGGGCGGGGCGGGATGGATCTACCCCAAACGGAACAGGTCAGGGTGGGGCGGCTATGGGACGAGTCCTTTTGCCATCCCTAATCTCATGCACAACAGTCTTGCTCTTATATAATAGATTTTTTCAAAAAAGAGTAAATGCAATTAATGGAAACAACTAATTAATACTTTCAGTGCTCTACATATTTTTTTTGAGTTCTACCTTGAAAAATATAACCTTAATTACTGAACTATAATTAACTATTAATTATGATCTCATATTATTTTTAAAAAGTCAGTCACCTCTGTTACAGCTTCAGTATAAACAAGAGTCTTTCAGTGTGAATAGGGGCAGTTTTAAAAATGTACACGTATTTTCATCGTGCATCTAATGCACAAGAGGCGTGCTAATAGATTTTGTTCAAAAAAAAAGTAAATGCAACTAATTGAAACAACTAACTAGTACTTGCAGTGCTCTACATAATTTTTTGGAGTTATCTATCTTGCAAAATATAACCATAATTACAAAAATATAATTAAGTATTAATTGCACCTGAATCTAATAGTGTTTTCACAGAGCAAAGAGAACGTGTATATTACTATTTAGAGAGGACAATTTTAGTAGCTCCTAAAAATGACCAAATGAATTGAATTTAAAATTAATAATAAATGCATCTTATTAAATTTCGTTTCATCTCACCCCTAACCATTACTACCTATCTACAGTCTCAATAATAGTTTATTTTTTATTCAATATTTAGTTTATAGCTCAAATTAAATTTTTTATTTCTCACAATAAATAATACTCCCTCCGTCCCACTATAAGTTTCTCACTTTTCTTTTTTAGATGTCCCACAATAAGTTTTTCATTCCATAAAAAACAACAACACTATTTTATATATTAATAAACAAATATCCCTTTTCACATCTCTCCATTACTTTTTCACAACTTCCCATTACTTTTTCACAACTTTCTATTATTTTATACAAAAGTCAACATGTGACCCATCATACAATAATAAATAAATACACTTTCTTAAATAAAACAACAAAAAGAAACAAGAAACTTTAAGAGGGACGTACCTATAGAAAGTTAGAAACCACTTTGGTTTAATACACTGACCTAAAAAAATATTCCCTCCGTTTCAGAGGTGTTTTCAACTTTGAGAGTACACATTTTTTAAGGAAAATAGGGTGATGTACATTATTTAAATAATAAAATTAGTTGGATTAAATGTAAAAGTAATGACATTTTTTAAATAATATGTAAATATTGTGAGGATAAAGTTAAAGTAATAATTTTCATTTATAGTGTGTGAAAACAATTGTAAAACAAACAAAAAAGCAAAGTGTGAAAATAATAATGGGGTGGAGGGAGTACCACCTAAAAATATACGCAAATTCTCATATGCAATATTGCACCACACCCTACCCGCGTGCAATATACGCAAATGAAAATTTGCGGATCCAGTAAAATTTTTAAGGAAAATTCTCGCCACTTCCAGAATGTATACAACATGAACATATTTGTGCTACTGTAAGACAAAATATGTGCTACTACATCTTAAAAAGTTATTTTTTTGTACTTTTAAAGTAACTATAAGAATACTATGTATTTTTACAAGAACAAATATGTGTTTCTTAATTTATTTTTTATTTTATTATTAACTTTATGTTGATAATATGTTGCTAATGTAATAATACCTTACATGTGTTACTATCTCGCCACTCCTAGAATGTATACCATATGAACATATGTGTGCTACTGTAAGACAAAATGTGTGCTACTACATCTTAAAAATTTAATTTTATCGAAATCCCAGAATGTATACCACATGAACATATGTGTGCTACTGTAAGACAAAATGTGTGCTACTGCATCTTAAAAAATAATAATTTCTATAAAAATCAATAAATATTTATGAAAAACGAATATTTTTTTCTTATAATAATACACATATTGATCATACATTGTATTAACATGTTTGTTTTCAACAAAAACAAACGAATATATGTAAAAACAAAAAAATTGATTCTTATAGTATTACACATTTGACCTTATAATAGCATAAATTACTCATACAGTATCACCAACTGGAAGCGAAAATTCTGAAATTTGAAAATTGTCCAAATTCGATCCGACCCGTTCAAGATCTGCGAATTTTGTTACTTTGACCCTATTGACCCGCGAGTTTTCAAAGTTTTCCTTTTTTGGCATATATTGCACTGTGCAATATTGCACGGGAGACCTACTCAAAAATATATATTTTATAAGATAATGTCATTTTATGATATAATATAATATTGATATTTATGAATTTAATATTAATTATGATGTCATATCTATTGAATATTAATTTAGTTGCAGGATGAATTAAAATCCTGAGTAATTTAAAAATAAGTACAAGAAATCAAAATAAATATATAAAAAAAAAATTGCAAACATAACGATGCTGCCAAAATTGCTTACACAAAAATCGGGGAATCCACCTAACTATCGGAAACTTTAAAAGTACTCACGACAAATGCAAATTGTTGATTTATTTTGCAACCAATACAGATGATAAGTTAATTTTAGAGAAAACTATAAATTTCAGCCTTTTTTTATGGTACAAACTCTTTTTTGTCCACAAATTTATAAAAATTCTTTTTTGGCCTTTTTTAAAAATAAGTGACCAATATAATTATAACCTTAATTCTCATTTCTTTTTTTAAATTTCTCTTTACACCCTTATTCTTTTTCCTATTTCATTTCTTAAACCAAATTAAAATAAGTGACTAATATACCTTTAATTATAGTATTTTTTTTTACGGAGTTGGGTCGAATTGATTTTTTACGTTCCTTTAACCTAGAAAAATTTAAAAATAACATGATTACGAATAATATTATCTTTATTAATTATTAAGGATTAAATAAGTATTCTTGAAAGGTCGGAAACTGGTTGGAGTCCGGTCAATTTTTTTAGAAATAGCATATTTAGTATTTTTTTTTGTGACGAAGTTAGGTCGAAACTACTTTTTAGATTATTTTTACCTAAAAAATACTATACATATGTAGAATTTTAATTGACATTATCTATTTAATTTTACTAGTAAAATAACTAGCATTTTGGAAAGTCGGATATTTATCTAAATTTATTAAAAATAGCACTTGCAATAGTATTTTTTTGACGGAGTTGGGTCAGAATGATTTTTTACGTTCCTTTAATCTAGAAAAAATTTAAAAGATACATGATTACGACTAACATTATCTTTATTAATTTTTAAGGATTAAATAAGTAATCTTGAAAGGTCGAAAACTGGTCGGAGTCCGGTCAATTTTTTTAGAAATAGCATATTTAGCAATTTTTTTGTGACGGAGTTAGGTCGGTACTACTTTTTAGATTATTTTTACCTAAAAAACACTATGCATATGTAGAATTTTAATTGACATTATCTTTTTAATTTTTACTAGTAAAATAACTAATATTTTGAAAAGTCGGATATTTCTCCAAATTCATTAAAAATATCATTTGCACCAGTATTTTTTTGACGGAGTTGGGTCGGAATGATTTTTTACGTTCCTTTAGTGTAGAAATTTTTTAAAAGATACATGATTACGACTAACGTTATCTTTTTTAATTCTTAAGGATTAAATAAGTAATCTTGAGAGATCGGAAACTGGTTGGAGTCCGGTCAATTTTTTAAAAAATAGCATATTTAGTAATTTTTTTTTGTGACGGAGTTTGATCGAGACTACTTCTTAGATTATTTTTACCTAAAAAATACTATGCATATGTAAAAAAAATTATTAACGTTATCTTTATAATTTTTACTAGTAAAATAACTAGTATTTTGAAAAGTCGGATATTTATCTAAATTTATTAAAAAGCACTTGCAATAGTATTTTTTTGACGGAGTTGGGTCGGAATGATTTTTTACGTTCCTTTAATTTAGATAAAATTTAAAAGATACATGATTACGACTAACGTTATCTTTATTAATTTTTAAGGATTAAATATGTAATCTTGAAGGTCGGAAACTGGTCGGAGTCCGGTCAATTTTTTTACGAATAACATATTTAGTAATTTTTTTTGTGACGGAGTTTGATCAGAACTACTTTTTAGATTATTTTTACCTAAAAATTACTATGCATATATAAAAATTTTGATTGACGAATATAAAATTGTGGAGTGCAAAATCTTGTCAAGATTACGATTTGTAATCAAATTTGTTTTTATTAATTTTAGAAATTAACAAATTTACAGATTTATTTTACAAAATATAAAATTGTGTGAAAATTAGATTCATAAGTAGAGATATTGTATTAATCCTTGTCATAAATTTTGATATATTTCTCAACTCTTTCGAATTTATCTCCCCCACGACAGTCTCATCAATTTTTTATAAATAAAATTTTTAATATTAGAGAAGACTGAGTCAATCGGATTTTATATGGATATAAATATATCTTTTTGATTATTATATTTTTCCAATAATAATAATTATTATTGTAAATATATTAATCTTTAATTAAAAATACATAAATATTGAGATGATAGCATTCCATTTTAAAATTGTTTATAAATTTTTTAAAACCTATATATAAAGATATAAATATTATGATATTGAAAATATATATTTAATTTCCTATATTTTAGGAAATTTACACCCCTAATTTTCTAAAATTTATTTTTCTCATTTTTTAGAAACTAATGAATAGAATATATTGTCACGAAAATATTCTCTCTCGTTCGGCAATCTCCTTTATTTTTATTTTTGAATTTTTAAGTATAGAAAAGAATGGGTCAATTGGGTTTTATGTTGACAAAAATATATTATTTATTTACTTATTTATTATTTTTATGAAGATAACGTCAATCAAAATTTTTACATATGCACAGTAGTTTTTAGGTAAAAATAATCTAAGAAGTAGTTCCGATCAAACTCCGTCACAAAAAAAATTACTAAATATGCTATTTTTTAAAAAATTGATCGGACTCCGATCAGTTTCTGACCTTTCAAAATTACATATTTAATCCTTAAAAATTAATAAAGACATCGTTAGTCGTAATCATGTATCTTTTAAATTTTTCTAGATTAAAGGAACGTAAAAAATCAATCCGACCCAACTCCGTCAAAAAAAATACTATTGCAAGTGCTACTTTTAATAAATTTAGATAAATATCCGACTTTTCAAAATACTAGTTATTTTACTAGTAAAAATTAAAAAGATAACTTCAATTAAATTTTTTACATATGCACAGTATTTTTTAGGTAAAAATAATCTAAGAAGTAGTTCA
Organism: Prunella vulgaris; assembly: GCA_026898435.1. Lineage (NCBI taxonomy): Eukaryota > Viridiplantae > Streptophyta > Magnoliopsida > Lamiales > Lamiaceae > Prunella > Prunella vulgaris. The sequence continues at coordinate 27,678 of JAPKLY010001068.1, forward strand.
GATCAAACTCCGTCACAAAAAACATTACTAAATATGCTATTTTTTTAAAAATTGACCGGACTCCGACCATTTTCCGACCTTTCAAGATTACTTATTTAATCCTTAAAAATTAATAAAGATAACGTTAGTCGTAATCATGTATCTTTTAAATTTTTTCTAGATTAAAGGAACGTATAAAATCATTCCGACCCAACTCCGTCAAAAAAATATTATTGCAAGTGCTATTTTTAATAAATTTAGATAAATATTCGACTTTTCAAAATACTAGTTATTTTACTGGTAAAAATTAAAACGATAACGTCAATCAAAATTTTTACATATGCATAGTATTTTTAGGTAAAAATAATCTAAGAAGTAGTTCCGATCAAACTCAGTCACAAAAAAATTACTAAATATGCTATTTTTTAAAAAATTGACCAGACTCCGACCAATTTTCAACCTTTCAAGATTACTTATTTAATCCTTAAAAATTAAAAAAGATAATGTTAGTCGTAATCATGTATCTTTTAAATTTTTTCTACACTAAAATAACGTAAAAAATCATTCCGACCCAACTCCATCAAAAAAATATTAGTGCAAATGATATTTTTAATTAATTTGGAGAAATATCCGACTTTTCAAAATATTAGTTATTTTACTAGTAAAATAAAAAAGATAATGTCAATTAAAATTCTACATATGTATAGTGTTTTTTAGGTAAAAATAATCTAAAAAGTAGTTCCGACCTAATTCCGTCACAAAAAAAAATATTAAATATGCCATTTCTAAAAAAATTGGCCGGACTCCGATCAGTTTCCGACCTTTCATGATTACTTATTTAATCCTTAAAAATTAATAAAGATAACGTTAGTCATAATCATGTATCTTTTAAATTTTTTCTAGATTAAAGGAACGTAAAAAATCATTCCGACCTAACTCCATCAAAAAAATACTATTGCAAGTGATATCTTTAATAAATTTAGATAGATATCCCACTTTTCAAAATACTAGTTATTTTATTAGTAAAAATTATAAAGATAACTTCAATCAAAATTTTACATATGCATATATAGTAAAAATTATAAAGATAATTAACGTCAATCAAAATTCTAACATATGCATAGTATTTTTTAGGTAAAAATAATCTAAGAAGTAGTTCCGATCAAACTCCATCACAAAAAAAAATTACAAAATATGCTATTTTAAAAAAAATTGACCGGACTCCGACCAGTTTCCGACCTTTCAATATTACTTATTCAATCCTTAAAAATTAATAAAGATGATATTAGTCGTAAACATGTATCTTTTAAATTTTATCTAGATTAAAGGAACGTAAAAAATCATTCCAACCCAACTCCGTCAAAAAAATACTATTGCAAGTGCTATTTTTAATAAATTTAGATAAATATCCGACTTTTCAAAATACTAGTTATTTTACTAGTAAAAATTAAAAAGATACGTCTTTCAAAATATTTATATATGCATAGTATTTTTTAGGTAAAAATAATCTAAGAAGTAGTTCCGATCAAACTCCGTCACAAAAAAAAATTACTAAATACTTTATTTCTAAAAAAATTAACCAGACTCCGACCAGATTCTGACCTTTCAAGATTACATATTTAATCCTTAAAAATTAATAAAGATTTCATTAGTCGTAATCATGTTTCTTTTAAATTTTTCTAGATTAAAGGAACGTAAAAAATCAATCTGACCCAACTCCGTCAAAAAAATACTAGTGCAAATTATATTTTTAATGAATTTGGAGAAATATCCGACTTTTCAAAATATTAGTTATTTTACTAGTAAAAATTGAAAAGATAATGTCAATTAAAATACTACATATGCATAGTGTTTTTTAGGTAAAAATAATCTACGAAGTAGTTCCGACCTAACTCCGTCACAAAAAAATTTACTACATATGCTATTTCTAAAAAAATTGACCGGACTCCGACCAGTTTCCGACCTTTCAAGTTACTTATTTAATCCATAAAATTAATAAAGATAATATTATTCGTAATCATGTTATTTTTAATTTTTTTTAGATTAAAGGAACGTAAAAAATCAATCCGACCCAACTCCGTCAAAAAAATACTATAATTAAAGATATATTAGTCACTTATTTTACTTTGGTGTAAGAAACGAAATAGGAAAAAAATTATGGGTGAAAAGAGATATTTAAAATAAAAAAGGAGAATTAAGGGTATATTGGTCACTTATTTTAAAAATGGCCAAAAAAGAGATTTTATAAATTTATGGATAAAAAAGAGTTTGTACCTTAAAAAAGGCTAAAAAAGAGTTTGTCCCTTAATTTTAACTGTAAATAAAATAATAAATTGAATGCATGAAATACCAATTACAAATGACAACATTTGCATATTGATTTTAAAAATAATTATATTTATAATATTTGTATAGAAATATAACTTTCTTTCTGCATAAAAACATATATTTTTATGCATAGAACGAATTTGTAATTAGTGTTAATTTGTGAACTATAAAAAAGATATTATTCCATTGTGCAAGACGAGATCCCAATAGAGGGTGGGAGTGAAAATGGATGAGTTCATGTATACGCTGAGTCATCATATAATTACATAACATTCAATTAAATAAAACGGCCATAAAGCAGATATCGGTTTCCACTTCTCCGAGGCGGAAAGGAAATGTGTGATATCTCTGCACCAGCAGCCACACCTAAGGTATCTTTAATCTATATGTCTTCTTCATTGTAGTGTGACAAAGAACAATTAAATTGATATTTTTAATGTTTTTAAACTGAATTTTTCTTATAATGTATACTTCTGCACCATCTTCACAGGGGTTGGATTCTTGATTCTGGCGCTTCTCATCATATAACAACTGATTTGGCCAATCTATCTCTCCACAACTCATATGATGGACGTGACGATGTTGTTGTCGGTGATGGTACAAAATTAGCAATTACACACACTGGGAGTTTGGTTTTAAGTATTATGTCATTTTTGTTGATCATTTCACAAAATATGTCTGGTTGTACCCCTTAAAAAGAAAGATATATACAATACTCCTAATAGTATCCCCAAAATTGAATCTCCCATAGTGGATCTGGTTTTGCTTTTTAGTTAAAATCAAGGCTCCATTTGAATGGGTGGATTTGAAATCCATGGAGGAATTCTAAATTCTCTTCAAACCCATGTCATTTGAATTCCCTCTCATCTACTCTTTTCCATCTCTCATTTTCTTTACTTTTTCCATTCTCTCTCATCTCTTTATAATTCCTAACTTAAAATGTATGTTTTTTTACATGTATTTTTTTTAAATCAATTCATTTTCAAATTCATTCATTCATCCAAACGGAGCCCAAGGTTCTTTGTTTGTTCATTTCATGAGAAAAATCCAGCTAGGGTTTTATCTTGTTGTGTAGCTAATTAACTCTGATAAAATTTTGTGTGAAATCTTCAAATGACATGAGACTACACAGTTTAATGCCTACCTTTTACTAAAGTGATAATAAAATATGTCCAATTTATATGTTATTTAGTTGCCTCATGTTATAAAACGGTCTAGCGCAAGACTAATTCTTTAACTCTTGTTTCAGTGGAACTCTGGTCACAAGACGGCCCCTACACAGAGATTGCAAGAAATGGAGGGTGATACAAACGCAGCGAAGAAATTCGTGAGAACATACGGAAGGTGCCTTTCACTTGTCTGCAGAGAAAAAAGAGGGTTTCGTGCGGTGAGCCGCCCGATGTGGAGGTGCAGGGAAACAGGTCATGTTTATGGAGTTTAGAGAAGCCAAACCTACCCAAATCCCCTCCTGGTTTCACCAGACATATTTTGCTCACTAATAATTAATTTATCGGCGTTGCAAGTCTATTACGAGGCTCCTACCGGAAAGATACTGAAGCGCCCCTCACAAGTTGGCCTCTTCTTGTTTCATGAGCTACAACCATTTATCTCCCGCAGATTTTAATTTCAAGGCCCCAAAAATTTCAAACTACACAAATTTTGCTTGAGCTAATTAGGTAGCTTTTATTGTGTATCTTATTTTTGTTGTATATGTATGTACTCTATGTGTATGTACAATGTACTTTTAATCGAATTATCTAATTGTATTCTTAGACCTATCTCTTTTCATTACATGAATTGTTCTTATCTAATTGTCTGACGGTGGTCTGATGGAGACGGCCGGGGGCGTGATGGCGAGGACGCCAGTGGTGGTCTTGACTGTTTTGGAGCAGCTTCTATGGATTCCGGCTTCGATCTGTAGAAAATTTGGAGATCACCTGGAAAGATGAAGGGGGCTTTGATCTGTCTTTCGTGATTCTTTCCGGCGAAGACGAAAATGAAGGGGGAGAAATGCCATGGCAATTTCAGGCTATGTCTATTGATTTGTCTTCTTCAGGTTTTGGAAAATAAAATTTTACTTGTTGTGCAATGATTTTTTGCCTATTATGCAGAACGTTTTCTATCTGTTGTGCAAATAATTTTGTGCATGTGTGCAGGTGAACTTATTTGTAAGTTTGACTTTTTGATGAATCTATTTTAAAATTGACCCTATATAATGCACCTATTCATAAATTCCCCTTTTAACTAATGATGAAGACATACATAGATGATAGATACCTTAGCCCTAGTCTTCTTCTCTGATGTGGCTGGTGCAACGATATCAGTCATTTCCCCTTATTAGTTTTTCTTTTTTTCCTCTCCGCCCTGAAAATCACTTGGTGCAACTGTTTGGCTGTTTTATTAATCTTTACATGCTATGTGCGGCTTTATATAGAATTTGCAAGCTAGGTATATATTGTCATAAGATGACTCAACATATGGAGCTCATCCGTATCTTGCACTAATTTGTGGTATTTTATATTGTCAACTAATGTATATTCAACAAGAGAACTGAACGATAAAATTGAAAAACATACAATAAAATTAAAGCAACAAGCACAATGTGATAATATATAGACCCGCATGATTGCAATCAACACGTCGAAATAACACTCGTTTGAATTTGGGAGATTTTTGGATGGGGGGAAGGTGTTTGTTTTCCAAAACAAACTCAGAAAAATAAGCAGAATCTATTGTATATTCATAAATTTACGACCACATTTTTTAATTTAGCGATTAAATATTTAATCCCACTTAGGATTTAATATTTTGGCAGTGCTAATTTAATTAATTATTTTGCGACCGCCTCTAATGGTCGTTAAATGATCAATTAATTGAGTTGCGACCGATTACTTGCGGTCGTTAATCGGTCGTTATTCAATCAAAGTTGATCAAAAGTAAAAACGGTCGCTAATCGATCGCTAATATCATTATTAGCGACCGATTACAATGTAGTCGCTAAACAACAATTGCTAAAACTCGTGCTTTTATAATGTAAGTGTGAACATTACTGAAAATGATCATTCTTAATTGGTTTTCTTGAAAAATCAACCCTATTACAACCTCAATATAAGCAAGAGTATTTTCAGTAATAATGGAAATAATTTTTCAAATGTACACTTAAATTTTCATTGTGGATCTCATGCACAAGAGTCTTACTCTTATTTAATAGATTTTGTCCAAAAAAGAGTAAACGCTTTTAATGGAAACAACTAAATAATACTTGCAGTGCTCAACATATTTTTTGGAGTTCTACGGTGAAAAATATAACCTTAATTACTAAAATACAATCAAGTATTTATTGCACCTGAATCTGATAGTGTTTTCACAGAGTAAGACAACGTGTACATTACTATTCAGAAAGGATAATATTAATTAGTAGCTCCTAAAAATGACCAAATGAAATGAATTTCTAATTAATTATAAATGGTTCTTATTAAATTTCATTTCATCCCACCCCTAACCAGTATTGCATATTTACAGTATGTATAATAATTTATTTTTTATTTAATATTTAGTTTATAGTTCTAATTAATTTTGTATTATTTCTCACAGTAAATAATACCTTCTGAAAAAACACAACCTGACCTCATAGAATTACCAGCTTGGTTTAATACACGGACCTAAAACTTATCACCTAAAAATATATATTTTAGATAATGTCTTTTTATGATGTAATATTATATTAATTTTAATGAATATAATAATAATTTATGATCTCATATCTATTGAATATTAATTTAGTTGCACACTCTGAGTTAAAATTCTGAGTATTTGAAAAATAAAAACATGAATCAAAATAAATATATAAAACAAAAATGCAAACATATGGATGTAGCCAAAATTGCTTACCACAAAAATAGCAGAATCCACCTAACTACCTGAAACATTAAAAGTACTCACGACAAATGCAAATTGTTGATTTGTTTTGCAACCAATACAGATTATTAATTAATTTTAACTGTATCTGTTAAGTACCTTGGTCTAGATTTGATGTGTGCAAAACATATGTTTAATTGGCTTATTTAATCTAACACTTGTTCTAAGGAAATTTGTTTTTGAAAGTTATAGTTGTAAGTGAAGTCTGCAGCTGTATACTTGATCATTCTACAACCAGACATGATCCTACAACTGTAATGTTTCTCTACAACCTATTTTTGTATTTACAGGACTCTATAGCTGTAAGGTTGAAGACCCTACAGTTGAGAAGACCGTTTGAAGAGATAGTACAAGTCAGAGATTAATTGAAGATTATGAAGACCCTTAAGCACAATTAGTGTAGCTCTCATGCACTCACTAAAAAGTACTTAAGAGGAGGTTATTTCTTTAATTCTGGAGGATAATGAAGATTAGTTTGAAGACAACCAGAATTCTGAAGAAAGGACAATAGTATAAGCAGTATTATCCTGTGTGAAGGATGAGGACCACTTCACACATGCCAATAGAGAGAGAGAGGAGCCTTATCCTGAATTCAAATTTGAATTCACCAACGGATAAGTCACACCACTCAATCTATAAATAGAGAAAGTTCTCAGAGGAAGCAGCAACAACAACCCTGAGCATACAAGCATTCTGCCTAAGCAAGTCTACAACCAACAAATTTTCAGAGAGAGAGATTTTATTTTCTGTGTGATTCATAGGATAGTTGGTTAGGATCTTCTTAGAAAGAATCACACCTTTTGTTGTTGTTCCCTTACCTGTTTATAATTTCTACTTAGTGTAGATATCTCTTTGTGAGGTTTTTGTTAACTCTTTGTGTTGGTCCCTTAGAGTGGTCAAGGTCTAGAGGGGGGGGGGGGGAGGGTGAATAGACCTTGAGTCAAAATCAGATTTTCAAACTTTTCAAAATAGGGGATTCTAGAACCTTACAGTAGCCTCTTATAAGTTCAAAACAATAAGTCTACAAGAGTTTTAAAACAGGACCACAAAGGTTACAGCTGTGAACTTGAGAAGTCTACAGCTGCAGAGTGCAAAACTTGCAACAAAAAAGAATACCTTGTAGACAAAAAATTAGAGGGATTCTCACAATTGAAATTGTATTGAGAATACTCTAATGTGCAGCGGAAATAAGTGAGTGTTAATGAAAAACAATATAAACAAACTTAACAGCTGAGTGATTTAAGAAAGTCTACAGCTGTAGAGTCAGTTTCTCTGTGAAAACCACAAAGTTTTATGCACTCAATTTTCAAAAGAATGATGCATGTAACAGATAAATTAAATATGCAGAACAAGAATTTAAATGACAGAAAGTAAATAAACCAAATTTATAGTGGTTCAGTGTCTCTAAAAAGACCACCTACATCCACTGTAACACCACTTAGGTGCCAAATTCACTAAGATGAGATCACTCATATTAATACAAGTAGTTCCCCCTTAGAACTAGGTTCACTCAAATTCCTATTCTAACAAGAGATTAAACTACCCTATTCACTCAGAATACAACTCACAAAGAGTTTACAAAACCTCAGAAAGAGATATCTACACAAAGTAGAAATATAAAAATAGGTGAGGGAACAACAACAAAAGGTGTGATTCTTTCTAAGAAAATCCTAACCAACTATCCTATGAATCACAAAGAAAGATAAAAACAATAAAGCTCTCAGAAATTTTGTTGGCTGTAGACTTGCTTAGGCAGAATGCTTGTATGCTTCAGGGTTGTTGTTGTTGCTTCCTCTGAGGACTTCTTCTATTTATAGATTGAGTGGTGTGACTTATCCGTTGAGGAATTCAAATTTGAATTCAGGATAAGGCTCCTCTCTCTCTCTATTGGCATGTGTGAGGTGGTACTCATCTTTCACACAGGATAGTACTGAGTGTACTATTGTCCTTTTCTTCAGAATTCTGGCTGTCTTCAAACTAATCTTCATTATTCTCCAGATTTCTTTAGAAATAATCTCCACTTAAGTACATTTTAGTGAGTGCATGAGAGCTACACTAATTGTGCTTAAAGGTCTTCATAATCTTCAAATAATCTCTGACTTGTACTATCTCTTCAAACGGTTCTTTCAGCTGTAGGGTCATCAACCTTGCAGATGTAGAGTCCTGTCAATATAAAAATCGGCTATAGAGAAACCTTACAGCTGTAGGGTCATGTCTGGCTGTAGAATGATCAAATATACAGTTGTAGACTTCACTTACAACTATAAATTTCAAAAACCAATTTCCTTAGAACAAGTGTTTGATCAATTTAGCCAATTAAGCATAATGTTTTGCACACATCAAAATCTAAAACAAGGTACTTAACAATTTCCCCCTATTTTGATGTTAGCAAAACACATCAACAAAATAGGTAACAAAGACAATAAGATATTGTCAACAAAACAGATAACAAAACAACATAAAGCAGAACAAGTAAAACAACATAAGGAAAAAGCTGCAATAAAATAGAAGGGTTCAAGATACAACTTACAAAGTGTAATTAGACTAAAAACTAAAAAGTTTTAGTGTCTAATCTAGAGACAATGTCTTCATCTTCTTCTGTGTTTGGGATCAGCATCATCTTCTTCATCATCAGATTCATCTTGAGACTTTAGAATTTCTTGCTCTACCAGCTTCATGTTTTTCTCATCCTCTTCAATGTACTTCATCAGCATCTGAAGTTCATAAGCCTCAAATTCTTCTTCTTCTTTTCTTGATTTGAACATCTTCTTAGGCAATGGATCTCTCTTCATCTTCCCACCAAGAAGGCGAGCATTATCTCCTTTGTACAAAGATCCATCAGCCTTCAGTGCCTTGAATTTTTGAAATTTGTCCTTCTTGAGTTTGATTTTCTTGATAACTGTATGCCTGTTGCATATACTTAGAAATTCTTCCCAGAGAATGTCAAATTCAATTTTCATTGTTTTCTCTTTCTCAACTTCTTCATTTTGTTCTTCAGCAGGTATCATGCTCAAGGGTTGAACATTCAGGGGTTGAGCAGTGACAACAGCTGTAGATTCTTCAAACTCTTTCTTTCTTTGCTTCTCTTTCTCTTCTTTTTCTTTTTCCTCCTTCTCCTTCTTCCTTTCTCTTGACTCTTTCACAGTCTTTTCCCAATAACCCAAAGGTTTTTGACATGTAGGAGCTGTAGATTTCTTTTGAGCTGTAGATTTAGGGAGCTGTATAATCTTGCTTCCTTTGGAGCTTCCCTTCATCTATTCTGATTGAAATATCTCTTCTGACTGATCGCCCAGTCTCATGGACAAATCTTTCAATTTGGCAGCTTCAAATTCCTTTGCCAAAGATTTTCCAATATCCTTCACATTTTCCAGAATGTCTTCAGTGACCTTGTCTCCTTCTTTAATCTCCTTTTCAATCTTACTTTCCCCCTTTTTGCCAACATCAATGTGTGACAAAATGGTGGAGAGTTTACCCATAAGGCCAGTCTTCATGATTTCATTCCCATTGATCATCCTTGTCATCTCATTTTTCATACTTTTCACTTCAATCTTCAGATTGAAAGAATCTTCCTTCATCAAGTTGATATCTGACTGTAGATTTGTAATTTCTCTTGTCTTATGATTGATGTCTTTCCTTACTAATTCATTCTGAGCCAATAAGCTGTCCACAACAGCTTTGAAATTCTTTTCAAGTATTCTCTTTTCTTCCTGGCTTCTTTCTTCAAATTTCTTCACCAAATCTTCCATTCCTTTCTCCACATTCTGAGAAATAATAGCATCAGGAACTCTCTTAACTTGTTTGATAATCTCTGCTTCAATTCCTTTGAGTGATTCTTCCATATTTTTCAATTGAGATACAACATCTTTCGGTGTCATCTGTGGAATTGAATCACTGTCTTCTTCTTCATAATCTCCTTCTCTAATTACCAATTCCTTTCCCTTGGTAACCTTTTGAGTTTTAGAAGGCACCAACTCTACAGCTGTAGAGTCTTCAGTGGTAGCCTTCCTCTTGCTAGGAGTCAAAATAACCTCTATTTTGTCTATAGAGAAGTCAGCAATATAATTATCCATGTTCTCCATATTTTCTCTCTCAAGTGCTGAATAACTCTGCAGGGGAGGGGTGCCTTGCCTATATATCTCTTCAAGTGTAAACATGGCAGGAGGGGGTTGATTGAAAATTCTTGTGATAGGGTTTGACAATTCTATAGCACTTTCATCAATTTCCCTAGAGGTGTCTTCAACAATTTGCTCATCAGCTTGAACCTCTAGAGTTGATTGAGCAACAGTTTGCACAATTTTAGCTTGAGCACCACCCATTGGTGCATCATCATCACCACATTCATCATCATCTGGCTTATCTTTAGGTTCTTTGCAAGGTGAGTCAGTTTTCTTTGCCTCCTTTTCTTTCTCTGATTCAGGTTGATCAAGGTCTGTTTTTTCAACATTTACCGGATCTGCAGCACTAGCTCCTGTAGATTCCAATACAATAGCTTCCTCAGCCAAAATAGTTAAGCCCTCAACTTCAACTACTTGGTGACTACCTTCACCAGTTCTTTGTGGCAACTCCTCTTCACTATATGAGCTTGTGACCTCAAACTCAGCTTCAGGGAATTCAGCTTCTGGATCTCTCTCAGATCCCATTGCAACTACTACAGATGTTGATTTGGTGATTTTCTGATTTGCAGATTCTTCAGCTACAACCTGCTTTCCCTTTCCTTTGTTCTTCCTTACTTTCTAAGCAATAAAATCATGAAGGAAGTTGGGCTTCATCAACTCATTCACATCATTGCAATTTGTCCAGTCAACAACCCACTTGAACAAATTTCTTTCTTTTACTGTAAGTTTGTCCAACTCTTCTCTGACAATCTTCCAGTCATCAAATTTCTGCCTCTCTTCCTCAAAGCCTTCTACCCTCTCAACTGGATCAACAGGGAGTTGTTCAGTTTCAGGTTCAGGTTCAGCAACTTGTTCTTCAACAATATGTTCCTCAGGCTGTACAATTGCCAAGTCTACAGCTGTAGACTTGTCAATATCCTCATCTGTAGCTTTCTTAGAATGAAATTTCTTCTGTCTCTTTTCTCTATCAACCTCATCTTCAGAATCTGTTGGTTCATCTACCAACAATTTTCTCCTTACAATTTTCTTCTTCCTCTCATAATGTTTCAGAGGACTATCAACTGTAACTTTCTTTGCTTGTGATTTGTTCTTCTTCCTCTTCTTGGGTTTAGGAGCCATAGGAGCATCCACATCTCCTCTCTTAAAGTTGGCTTTCCCAATGATTCTATGAACTAAGATAGCCTGTCCTTTATGACCGTTGAACAAAGAAAAACCTACTTCCTTAATTTAAGAACAATCCAAATCCTTTGTTCTTTCCAGCTTTCATAACATCATTACCAATATTTCTAAGTAAAAGTTCTCCTATATCAACTTTTACTTCTTTATCAAAAGCAATCATTAAATCCCACATAAGAATAGTGCCAGTATCATAAGCACCAGTTCTACATAACAAACATTTATCAATAGCTTCATATAGATAGACATACTCAACTGCAAAGTCGCTTTTCTTGAATGTCCTCTTCCAGTTCTTAGGAAACGGCCTCTTTGCAGTGAACTTTCTCCAGTACTCTCATCTTCATCAGCAAAGTTGAGATTATCATGAGAATCACCTCCAATCCTCAAGTGTAAAGCTCTGCAAATATCACCAGCTGTAATATTGATATTTCTTCCTTGTAGATTTACTGATAATGTCTTCCTTTCAACATTAGCTTCAGCATTTTGATAGAACTCATGTACAATCTTGTCATCACATGCTCCTGGATTATGAGTGAGACAGTAATGAATCCCTTAATTCACTATATGTTTGACAACATCTTCCATAGCATCAGTGGGACGCTTCCTATGTAATTTGTCAAAATAAAAAAGAGCTCCGAAAATGACTTTTATTGCCAAGACGTTTTGGTTTCAGAGAGTGAGGGATGAGGAGTGTTTAAGGTTTCAGGGGGTCCGAATGTAAAGGTGAGATATAAAAGGATGAAGAGTCCTTTAAATACCTTTCCTTAAACACACATTTAAGACAGAACAGGGGTATAATGGTCTTTGACTTAAAATTTATGAGTTTTGAAATTTCGAGCCAAAACTTATAATTAAGTTTGTCCAAAATCTAACTCACATGGAATTTAATTCTATTTAAAATGTTATACGTATTCAAATATTTTATTAATTAAAATGTTGAATAAATCCAAAATGTTTGAAACTTAGTACTGACATTTCTGAATTTGTAGTGCCCTATTTAATTTTCAGAAATGTACAAAGTACTGTAAATTCCCTAAGTTTGCAATTGACAATCTTAGAATATGGAAATCTACAGTTGTGAGGAATTTGCAGTCCAGAGCAAAGTCTACAGCTGTAGAGTTATCAACTCTACAGTTGAATGACTTTGCAACTGCAATTTTCCTTTTCAATGAGTTTCCAATTTTCTAGGTTTGTCTTAGCAATTTAGTGATTTTCACAGAATCATCTTACAATTCTAACATTCCGAAATTACCTCTCAAGATTGAAAATCTGATTCACACAAAGGTTTAGTGAAAATATCAGCAAGATTCAAATCAGTATGAATCTTTGTCAATTTCACATCCTTTCTTTCAACATGATCCCTTATGAAATGATGCCTTACATTTATGTGTTTTGATCTAGAGTGTAAAACTGGATTCTGTGTAATAGCAATAGCACTTGTATTGTCACAGAATATAGTTGTTTCTCTTGCATCAATCCCATAGTCTTGTAATTGATATTGCATCCACAAGATCTGTGCACAACAACTTCCAGCAGCAATGTATTCTGCCTCAGCTGTAGAAAGAGCAATAGAATTTTGCTTCTTACTGTGCCTTGCCACCAACCTTTCACCTAGGAATTGACAAATCCCACTAGTACTCTTCCTATCAATCTTGCATCTTGCAAAATCTGAGTCAGTGTAACCAATGAGTTCAATTCCTCCTTCTTTAGGAAACCATAATCCTAGATTTTGTGTGGATTTGACATATTTGATGATCTTCTTTACAGCATTTAAGTGTGATTCCTTAGGATTAACTTGGAATCTAGCACATACACCTACTGCAAACATGATATCAGGTCGGCTAGCTGTAAGGTATAGCAATGATCCAATTAACCTCCTATACTTGGTTACATCAACACTTTTGCCATTCTCATCTTTGTCAAGACTCATAGAAGATGTCATAGGTATATTGGTAGGCCTAAAGCTATCCATTCCAAATTTTTTTATAAGCTCTTGAGTATATTTAGCTTGATTGATGAAAATTCCATCTTTCATTTGCTTAACTTGTAATCCCAAAAAGAAATTCAGATTTCCCATCATGCTCATATCAAATTTCTCAGTCATGAGCTTAGAGAATTTTCTGCATAATTCTTCATTGGTTGAGCCAAAGATTATATCATCAACATAGATTTGAACAAGCAATATGTCATTTCCATGTTGTAATCTGAATAAGGTCTTGAAAACCATACTCTTTTTTAATCCATTTTTTATCAGACGATCACATAGGGTATCATACCATGCTCTTGGTGCTTGCTTAAGTCTATAAAGGTCCTTTCTAAGCTTTTAAACCATGTCTTCAGCTGTAGATTCCTCAAATCCTGGTGCTTGTTCAACATACACTTCTTCTGATAGTAACCCATTGACAAATGCACTCTTTACATCCATTTGATAGACTGTAAAGTTCATATGTGCATAATAGGCTAGAAATATTCTTATAGCTTCTAATCTTGCAACTGGGGCAAATGATTCATCAAAATCTATGCCTTCAGATTGACAATAGGCTTGAGCAACTAGCCTTGCTTTATTTCTGGTCACAATTCCATCTTCATCAAGTTTATTCTTGAATACCCACCTAGTTCCAATCACTTTGTGATTCCTAGGTCTTGGAACAAGTTCCCATACTTGAGTTCTCTCAAAACCATTCAATTCTTCTTGCATTGCAATAATCCGATTGACATTTTGCAGTGCTTCATGAATATCAGTAGGTTCTGAAGATGAAAGAAATGTAGCAAACATTACCTCATGGATTTGTTTTCTGGTCTTTACAGCATCTGATAGGTTTCCAATTACATGCTCAGGGGGGTGATCTTTCAACCAAATCAAATCTGATTCTGGTTCTAGTCTTTGGTCATTGTTCTCTATAGTTGTAGATTCACCTACTGCAAACTCATCAGGTCCTTTTGTTGGTATTTCTACTTCTGTTTGAACATTCTCATAGACTAGGTCTTCAACATTCTCTAAGGGAGGTAACTCAACTATCACAGTGTTGATCAATTCTACAGAAGTCTTGATCTTAACATACTGCTGTTGACTTGTGACTGTAGGGTTGTCCTCTTTAGAGTCTTCAGCAATTTTTCAGGATAGCTATGTTGTTCATAAAAAACAACATGATGTGACTCTTCCACAATCATTAATCTCTTGTTATACACTCTGAATGCTTTGCTGACATTAGAATAACCTAGAACGATACCTTCATCTGACTTTGAATCAAAAGTCTTGAGGTGTTCTTTCCCATTATTCAGTATGAAGCATTTACATCCAAATATGTGTAGATAAGAGATATTAGGAGTCCTTCCTTTCCATAACTCATATGGAGTCTTCTTATGTTCCTTAACAATTAAGCATCTATTTTGAGTATAGCATGCAGTGCTTGTTGCCGCTACCCAAAATTTCTTAGGAAACTTTGCTTCAACAATCATTGTTCTGGCTGCTTCCTTGAGTGTTCTATTATTTCTTTCTGCAACTCCATTTTGCTGTGGGGTTCTAGCTACAGAGTATTCATGCATTATGCGATATAGTGAACAATACTCTTCAATAACTTGATTTGTGAATTATGTTCCTCTATCTGATCTGATCTTCACAATCTTCAAGTTCTTTTCATTATAAATCTTTCTCAATAGTTCTGGTAGCTTCTGTAGAGTTTCACTCTTCTTTCTTAGAAACACAGTCCAAGAAAATCTTGAGTAATCATCTACTACAACCAAATTGTGCTTCTTTCCACTTATGCTTACAGGTTCTATGGGTCCAAAAAGATCCATATGCAGTAATTCAAGTGTTCTTGAAGTGCTTGGGTGTGTCTTGCTCTTGAAAGTCTTCTTGATTTGTTTCCCTTTGACACAGGCATCACATAGGTGTTCCTTCCTGAACTTTGTGTTTGGTAAACCTCTTGCAAGTCTATTATTCATAATTTCATTCATGGTTTTAAAGTTTATGTGATTCATCCTTTTGTGTCATAGCCAACTAACTTCATTGGAACTATTAGCTAGAAAGCAGGTTGTTTCAGCTGTAGAGTTCCACTCTACAATGTAAATATTCCCTTTTCTAGTTCCGGTCAATTTGGTGGTTTGGGATTTAACATCTTTAACTATGCAAGTGTCATGTGTAAAGTCTACAGTGTAGCCTTTGTCACAGAATTGACTTACATTAAGCAAATTATGCTTTAAACCATCTACCAAATAAACATCATTGATCTGAACATTTCCATTGAGTAGACATCCTGATCCTTTAGCTGTTCCACTAGCATTATCACCAAAAACAACCTCAAGACCTTTGTGATCTTTCATATTTTGTAACAAGCTTCTATCTCCAGTCATATATCTTGCACAACCACTGTCTATGTACCAAATCTCTCTTTTGGTGGTTGTAACATGTCCCTGCAAAATGAAGTGAGTTATTTAGAAATCTAATGCTTTGGATTTCCTCTAGTGTTACTCTTTGCAATCCAAGCCTTTTTAGGAGCTGTAGAGTTGTTAATTCTACAGTTCTTGCTTGATCCTCCTCTTTGAGTGCTTGAAGAGGAGACATATTTGACATATTTCCATTCCAGAATCTATCAAAGTTGAGTCTTCTTTCCATATCCAATTTATGAAAGACTTCTTCTTCTGACTGTATAGTTGATTCTGCAGTTGGTTTCAGAATCATGTTTTGCAACATGTTTAAAACATCTTCTTCGGTATCATTCATGATCTCCTTGATCTGCTGTTGTCTTCTAGGTGATAATTCTTTGAATGAATTTAAGAATTTCATATCTTCTAGCTGTAGGGTTGAGTTTACAGCTTCAAGAGTTGTTTCTTTGATGAACTTTCTTTCAGGTCTTGGAATTGACTTTTGCAAGTATTTCATCCAAACACAAGGATTATATCCTATTCCAGTCAAGTCCTTTGAATGTCTTTGCTCAGACAACATCTTCTTCAATTGTTTGGATGACTTTCCAAAACAATCCAACTTCTTTTGATAATAAGAATTGCTTTCTTCAAGCTCAGCTATCATAAGTTCTTGAGTTCTGATTGTTTCCTTTAATTCAGCAAAGTCTGCAGCTCTACAACTTGCTTCATTGAGGAGTTCTTCATTGTCATTTTTCAGACAACTGTAACCTTCTTTCAGTTCTTGTAGAATCTGCAGTTGCTGTTCAACATCCTCTACTCTAGTTAATAAAACTTTTACATGTTCCCTTCCAATATGATTATCTCTTCTAAGATCTTCATTTTCTTCTTGTAGTCTTTGGATTGCACTAAGCATGTCACTGGAAGAATCCTTTTCTGTAATATAACTTGATGATGATGAGCATACCTCTTCATCTTTAGCCATAAGACAGATTAGGGCTTCTTCATCTGAATCTGTAGAGTCAGAGTCTTTTGAGAAAAAAAGGACAATCTTCCTGGTTTTTATCAAACTCAGAAAGTAGTGCTCTAATTCTCTCCTTGTCAAACTTTTTCTTTCTATCTTTTTTTATTTTCTTTTCTTCATCTGTGTACTTCTCAGCTTTGGGGTATGGACAATCCTTGATGTAATGTCCAGGTTTTCTGCAGTTATAGCACAAATAAGTTGAGTTAGGTGCTTTAGATTTCACCTTACCATCTTCCTTTGGTGTGAATTGCTTCTTCTTAGTCCATTTGCCAAACTTCTTGAGCTGCTTTATAAAAAGAGCCAAGTCTTCATCATCAGAACTTGTAGCTGTAGGGTTGTCAGCCACTAGAGCTATAACCTTACTGTTGTCAGGTTCTTTTCTTCTACTTATGTCAAATTCATAAGCCTTCAGGTTTGAAAAAAGTTCAAAGGATCCATCTTAGATAAATCCTTTGATTCTCTCATAGCAATGACCTTTATGTCCCATTCAAAAGGTAAGCCTCTGAGAACCTTCATATTCATTTCTCTTTGTGAATAATCTTTACCAAGTGAGTCTAGCTCATTGAGAATCTCAATGAATCTTGACTCAAACTTTTCAAGAGTTCCACCAGATTTCATCTTGAAGTTCTCAAACTTTTGAACTGCTATCATGAGTTTATTTTCCTTGATCTGTCCAGTTCCTTCACAAATCATTTCCAACTTTTCCCATATATCCTTTGCAGTTTTACAGTTTTTTTATCTTGCTAAACACAATTTTATCAAGTGAATGATAAATAGTGTTATTTGCAACATTGTCAAGATTAGACCTTCTCTTGTCATCCTCTGTCCATTCCCTTCTAGGTTTGGGGATGATCTGAGCTAGTCCAGCTGACTGATCAGTTGTAGTATTAACCTTCATAACAGGTATAGGGCATCCTCTATGATAGACCACATCTCATCATTCATTGTAGACAAATGTGCTTGCATTCTAATTTTCCATTCATCATAGTCCTCAGCAGAGAACATTGGAACCTTGGATTTCACCATTTTGGGAGCCATGCAAGTATGCAGGTGTGTTTTTCAAAAACAAAAATGATCTAGCTAGGTACTGATCAAAGCAGTAGAAAGCCAACTGCTCTGATACCACTTGTTGGTCCCTTAAGTGGTCAAGGTCTAGGGGGGATGAATAGATCTTGAGTCAAAGTCAAATTTTCAAACTTTTCAAGAGGAGATTCTAGTACCTTAGGGGCATTTGCATATTGATTAAAAAAAATGACTATATTTACTAATTAATTTACAATATTTTTATTGTAATATAATTTTTTTTCTGCACAAAACCAATTTGTAATTAGTGTTATTTTGTGAATCATAAAGAAGATTATTGAAAAAATAGTACAATAAGATGTAAATTAAATATAATTGAGTGTGGTTAAATTAGGACAATCTATAAATCTTTTAAATACTACATACATTGTCATTCTTGATTTATGTGATGAGATAATCTAATTGGTTCTTTATATCTATTTTGGCATCGCTAATTTTTTTATCACACAAATTTATTAATCACGTGGTATCGAAATACAAGGGGTACTTTAACCCTTACATGATCCAAAACTTACCTTTTTTAATCTACCATAACTTTTTAGAAGTTGTAGTACTCAAACGATTGATTCTATTACATTCAGAGCATTGTCTAATGTCACTTCTCCATTCCGTGAAATTTGAGTTATGCATCACCTTTGATTTTGCTACCACCCAGTTCCGCGACCTAGCCCTTATCTCACCCACCATCTTGTTAATATTCGGAATCTCCTTGTTGGATTTTGTTTTGTTTCTGAGGTTCCAAATCACATGTGCATCTTGTACATATCCATATAGTTGACGTATCTTTCTTTCCTTGTTCTAGAATTTTGTTATATGTTGCAAGAAATTAAGACTCGGATCAACATATGGTACCATTACTACCTATGTCAAGCCATTCATATATTTTTGACCAAATACTTCGAACTATTCGATAATTGACCAATAAGTGCATCGAAGTTTCATTCTCCTCTTTTCACATTGTACACTTTACTTTGCTGGGACTTGGAATGATGCCCACACGTTGTAACTTTCCCTTAGTTGGTAGTCTATTATGTAGCAGTTTCCAAAAGATGGCTTGATATGTCCTTGGAGCGTAGCCACAGCCTGTAGAATACTGAGTTCTGTTTTCGGTCTTCACATTCTTCCTCCTCCCGCTGTCTTAGTTCTCGATAAGCTGATGCAGTGGAGAACGTCACGTCTCTGGTGTGACTCCAGCGCCATACGTGTCCTTCGCCCCGCCTCAGAGTTACCCTATTAAGATACAACATTAATTCATTTAGCATTATCTGTTCACTTTCCCTCAACTCTCTCCTCCATTTCATCTCCTATTCCCACCTTGACTCTTCCCATCTTCTCATCTCACTTATATTTTTATTTTGGTGTGGCTAACTATCTAGCTAACTAAGATCTCAACGGTATTTTTAACGGCTTATTAACCTTTTAACATCTATCTGACACGTGTCAAAATAACAATAACGATTAAAACTATCATATTTTATAATTTTTTGAGAAAAGTAAATTCTTACCAAACACCAAAGTAAACCTAAATTTTTTACCAATTAAGAAACACCATAAGGGCATGATTAAATAAAAAAAAAAAAAAAAAAGCGAGAAAATTAACACATGAGATTCAACATACGTAGCTAGAAACACTAAACATCCTCTTTATTTAAACTCAGGCGGTTCGTATTCAAAATTTCATTTCCAGATATTTCAACTTTAAACTTTGGCCCACTTACTAAACGATAAATAAGCAGATTTTTTATTTTTTTTTATTCTGGTGTGAAGAAAGGCGACATGTTTATATTGTCAGGTATAGTATATCAGCATGGGGTAAATGCGATGTTTCTTGGAGCAACCAAAAAATCTTCTTCAAGTTTTAATTTATAACAATACAACAATATAAGAACAGTAAGAACAGTTCATAACAACATAACAAAATTCAAGTTTTAATTCATTACAGCTCAAAAGTACATTTAATTTCACATCCAAATGAACATGAAGTACACTAGAAGGCTCCCTTAGTTAGCGCTTTTGTTTTTTGTTTTTTTTTTTGCAATGTTGGGGGCTCGAAATTAAAATCTTGGAGAGATAGATGGCTGTACTCTGGGTGCTTAGATAAGAAAGGGGCAACTTGGGAGGGGCGCCTCAAAATTTTGCTTGTTGGAGTTTCGTAATAAACTTCCAACCTGGACAAATTATTTCTAAAGGACAGCCTTCTCTTGAAACCTAGAGGGGTTTTGGGGAGGCTTGGTTTGTCCAAACTCCATAAACACCCGTTTTCCAGCTCGACTTCCGGCGGGGAAGTCGGGTCATCGCATGAAACCCTCTCCAATCTTTTGCAACTGAAGGGCACCTCCTCTATGTTCGCACGAATTTCTTCGTACTCTTGTTGGGTGGATATGACTCTCCATTTCTTGCAGTCACTGCACTGAGCCGCCCATGTGGGAGCCGTCCTAAGAGTAGGACAACCCTGCAGATGAAATCAAAATTAATTAGTTACCCTGATGGCAGCAAGACAAAATTATAATTAAGGCCTTTGAAAACTTGTAAAATAAAATCCCTCACTATAATTAAGGGCCTGTTTCTAACAACTTCTCAAAGGGACGGAGAATCATTTTTTAGAAGTGATTCTCTCTAGTATTTTAGTGATTGAAACATGTCTTAAAATAAAAAACAGATGTGCGCGCAGCTAAAACCAATCAAAATCAACCTTACAGATCAAACATTTTGTTTCTAAGGAGATATAACTGGAAGAATTAACTAATGATGAAGACATATGGGTAATAGATACCTTAGCCCTAGTCTTCTTCTCCGATGTCGCTGCTGCAACGATATCCGCCATTGATTAGTTTTTTTTTTTTTTTCCCTTTCCTCCCTGAAAACCTCTTGCTGCAACTTTTAGGCTGTTATTTGTGGCTTTATATATAATTTGCGAGTCAGGAATACTCTCTCTCTCTCTCTCTCTCTCTCTCTCTCAACTAATTTGTGGTATTTTATACTATCAAATATTTATGTACTGTTAGATTGTTAAAAAATTTTAATTGAATTGTTGTTTAATATAAATTTTAATTCGTTTAGTTTATAATTAGGCTTATTTATTTCAATATTTTTAATTAGTTTAATTTATTAAAATTTATTATTAATTAGTTGATGATTATTAGTTTATTAATTGATAATTAAAATTATAATAAAAACTTATATAGAATATTTTATGATAGAACTATTCATATTGAGAATTAATTGCAAGTATTAATTATTTGTTTCCATTAATTGCCTTTCACTCTTTCTTGGACAAAATCTCAATGAAATTATATAATCTTCCCAATTAATAAAAGAGTAAGTCTCTTGTGCACCAGTTACACGGTGCAACTCAAGTTCATTTTTTAAAAGTTAAACAAAATACCACTGAAAAATTACACATGTTATTACTGAAAAGTTAAACTGTGAAAGATATATTTTTCAGTAATAACATGTATAATTTTTCAGTAGTATTTTGTTTAACTTTTAAAAAATGAACTTGAGTTGCACCGTGTAACTGATGCATACAAGACTAATCTTTAATAAAATAGATTAAATTCTAATGAAAAAACTATTTAATAGCATTAAAAAGTGTAAAATTATGTATATGGATGTTTTTCTATTTTATTGAAGAAATTTTATATAAGTTTATTATATTGAAGCGTATATTAAAAAAAAAAACGTATTGCAATGATATGTAAATTAAATAAAATTGGGTGTGGTATATATACTTTCTCACGTGAGAGGCTCATCAGGCTAGACACGTGATTTCACATATCGAGTGGAGAGATAACTCTGATAATATACATGAAGGTGGATGGTAAAGGAAATAGCTAGGTCAACTTTGAATAACTGCAATAAATTAAGTGGTTATAAGTTATAACCTATTGTTTGTCGTTAGATCATAAATTCAGATTATCATTTATTTAATAAAATTTAAATAAATTAATCCAATATTCTTCTTTTTTAAAAAAAAATTTTTTGTTCTCTACCATTCCCAAAACCGATTTTCCACTAAAAATTTGGTCTCTTATACATCAATCAACTAATTTGTGATTTTTTATATTGTTAAATATAAATTTTAATTTATTTAATTTTATGTACTGTCAAATAATTAGGCTTATATATTTCATTATTTAATTAGTTGATGATTATAAAAATTATACATGTTAATTAGTTGATGATTAGTTTATTAATTGGGATTAATACCAAAATTGTCCCATAACTTTTCAACTTTTTCGATTCGGTCCCATAACTATGTAATATTTCAATTTAGTCCCATAACAATTCAAATCTAACCAAATTAATCCCATAACTATATAGTGTTTCAATTTAGTCCTATAATAATTCAAATCTAACCAAATTAGTCCCATAACTACGTAATGTTTCAATTTAGTCCCATAACAATTCAAATCTAATTAAATTAATCCCAAATTTCACCACAAGAAAAATATTCTTTAGTCACAAAAATAATAGTGAGGAGATTTAATACCCTCACTAAATGTGCATTTTAGTTTATTAAAATTATGATAAAAATTTATACAGAATATTCTAATACTAGAACTATCGATATTGAGAATTAATTCAAGTATTAATTATTTGTTTCCATTAATTTGTCTTTCACTCTTTCTTGGACAAAATCTCAATGAAATTATATACTCCTTCCCAATTAATGAAATAGTTTAAATTCTAATGAAAAAACTATTTAATAGCATTAAAAAGTGTAACATTATGTATATGCATATTTTCTATCTTTTAGTAACTAAATAGCGACCGAATATGCGGTCGCTAATTAGCGACCAGCACAAAAAGCGGTCGCTAAAATTTAGCTACCAGGTTTCCCGCGACTCACCTTATCGTTTAGCGACCGCCTTTCGGTCGCTAATTCGCGAGTTTTTTGTAGTGTAACAATTCAAATCTAACAAAAATAGTCTCAAATAGTCGGAAATTATATAAAACGAGGTCTTTTTATTCACATGCCGGTCACATGTTATATTTTCCGATGGAATTGGCTCACACGACATGTGAGTAAAAGGACGCCATTTATGTCATTTTCGACGATTTAGAACTAATTTGGTTAATTAGATTTGAATTGTTATGAGACTAAACTGAAATATTACATAGTTACGGGACTAAATTGAAATATTACATAGTTATGAGATCAAATCGAAAAAGTGAAAAAGTGAAACGATTTTGGTATTAATCCCTTTATAAATTTATTTTTAAACTGTATATTGAAAAACGTAGTACAATATTGATATGTAAATTAAATAAAATTGGGTGTGGTAAATTTTAGAAGGTAACATTATTCCTTCGTAAATTGGAACAATCTATATATCTTTTAAATATTATGTACATTATCATTCTTGATTTATGTGATGAGATAGTTTAATTTTTTTTTTTACATCTATTTCTGTATCGCAAAATTTTATTTTTTATTAGGCAAATTTATTAATCATGTGGATCACAATACAAGGGGTACTCCAACCCTTACATGATCCAAACCTCACCTTCTTTAACCTATCATAGGCTTTTAGAAGTTGTCGTACTGAAACGATTAATTCTATTATATTAGCTTGTAGCATATATAACTATTCTCAGCATCGTCTAATGTCACTGCTCAACTTTGTTAAATTTGAGTTGTGCATCTCTTTGATTTTCCTACCACTCAGTTCCGCGACCTAGCCCTTATCTCACTAATCATTTTGTTAATATTCGGAATCTCCTCATTGAATGTTGTGTACTTGTGTTGTTTTTTACGTTCCAAATCACTCATCTTGTATATATTTGACATGATCCTCTCTTTCTTTCCTCGTCTCAAAATTTCTCTATGTTACAAGAAATTAATACACGAATTAACATGTGGTACCATTACTATGTCTAGCCATTTAAAAATTATTTCCGATATATGTGAACTATTTGACAATTAATCAATAATTGTATCGAAGTTTCATTTTCCTCCCCGCACATTGCACGCTTTACTTTGCTAGAACTTGGAATGAAGCCCATACGTTGTAACTTTTCCTTAGTTGGTAGTTGATTATGTAGTAGTTTCCACATGATGGCTCGATATCTCCATGGAGTGTAGCTCTTCCACAGCCTGTAAAATATTGATTTTCATTTTCGGTCTTTATATTCTTCCTCATCCCTCTGTCTTAGTTCACGATAAGTTGATACAGTGGAGAACAACCTGTCTCTGGTGAGTCTCCAGGGCCATACGTCTCCTTCGCCTTGCCTCAGAGTTATCCTGTTAAGATACAACACTAATTCATTTAGCATTATCTGTTTACTTTCCCTTTACTCACTCCTTCATTTCATCTCCTATTTTAACCTTGACTCGTCCCATCTCACTTATATTTTCAACTTGGTGTCGCTAACTATCTAGCTAGCTAAGATCTCAACGGTATTCTTAACGGCTTAATAACCTTTTAATGTCTACCTGACACGCGTCAAAATAACAACAACGATTAAAACCGTCATACTTTAAAAAATTTGACAAAAGTAAATTCTTAACAAAAACCAAAGTAAACCTAAGTTTTTTACCAGTTAAGAAACACCATAATAGGCGGTCGCTAAATTTTTTTTAAAGTTACAACTGCCTATAGGCAGTCGCTAAATTACGAAATTGAATCAGGTCAATACTCCCAGGCTACCCACTTACCATTTAATATTTTGCACCACCTAATTTAATTAATTATTTTGTGACCGCCTCTAACGATCGCTAAATGGTCAATTAATTGAGTCGCGACTAATTACTGCGGTCGCTAATTTTTTTTATAATATTAGTGGGCGTCGGCGGTCGCTAATCGGTTATTATTCAATCAAAGTTCGTCAAAAGTAAAAAACGCTTGCTAATATCATTATTAACGGCCGATTACAAGACGGTCGCTAAACAGCGATTGCTAAAATTTGTGTTTTTTGTAGTGTAAGTGTGAATATTACTGAAAATGGTAATTCTTGTTTTTCTTGAAATAAATATAAACAAGAGACTTTTTAATAATAATAGAAATGATATTTTAAATATACACTTAAATTTTCATTGTGCATCTCATGCACAAGTTTCTTACTCTTATTTATTAGATTTTGTCAATAAAAGAGTAAATGCAATTGATGGAAACAACTAAGTAATACTCAAGGATGCAAATGGCCCTGCCAAGACCGCCTAGGCCCCCGTCTAGGCCCTTGGAAGCCCCCAGCGTCCGACGCCTTATCTAAATCGGCAGAGAAAAACGGTCAGGGTATTAGGCCCCGTCAAGGCGGTCTTGACGGCCACAGAGGAGGAGTAGGCCGAGGTTAATAAAAAAAATTTAAGTTAAAGACAAATGTAATTATGTGAGTAAATAAATTTTAAATAAAATAAATTCATAAAACTTAAAATCTTAAACAAACTAAAAGAAAAGGAAAGCGAAAAAAAAAAAAGCAGCCGATCGTGACTTCGTGAGAAAGGGGGAGAGAAACCCTAGCTACTCCCACGCCGCCGGCGACTACAGCTTGACGAGGATGACTTTCTTTCTGCATAAAAACTTTTTTTTTTATGCACAGACTCAATTTGTAATTAGTGTTAATTTGTGAATTATAAAAAATGATATTATTCCATTGTGCAAGACAAGATCCCAATAGAGGGTGGGAGTGAAAATGGATGAGCTCATATATACGCTGAGTCATCATATAATTACATAACATTCAATGAAATAAAACGCCCAAAAAGCAGATAGCGGTTTCCACTTTTCAGAGGCGGAAAGGAAATGGGTGATATCTCTGCACCAGCAGCCACACCTAAGGTATCTTCAATCTATATGTCTTCCTCATTGTAGTGTGACAAAACACAATTAAATTTATTTTTTTGAATGTTTTTAAACTGATTTTTTCTTATAATGTATCACCAAAATTGAATCTCCCATATTGAATCTGGTTTTGCTTTTTAGTTAAAATCAAGACTCCATTTGAATTGGTGAATTTGAAATTCATGAATTTCACAAACAAATAACCACCATCTTCATGAATTTACAAATACTTAGATTCAATTTCTTATGTTTAAAATGAAGGAATTCTAAATCCTCTTCAAACCCATCTCATTTGAAATCTCTCCCGTCTACCATTTTCTATCTTTCATTTTTCTTACTTTCTCAATTCTCTCTCATCTCTTTAATTATAATTCATAACTTAAAATGTATGTTTTCTTACATGTTTTTTTTTTTTTAAATCCATCCATCCAAACAGAGTCCAAGGTTCTTTCTTTGTTCATTTTCATGAGAAAAACCCAGCTAGGGTTTTCTCTTATTGTGTAGCTAATTAACTCTGATAAAAATTTGTATGAAACCGTCAAATGACATGAGACTACACAATTTAATGCCTACCTTTTACTAAAGTGATAATAAAATATGTACAATTTATACGTTATTTAGTTGCCTCATGTTATGAAACGGTCTCACACAAGACTGATTCTTTAACTCTTGTTTCAGTGGAACTCTGGTCACAAGACGGCCCCTACATGGGTCATCCAGTGCAGAGATTGCAAAAAATGGAAGGTGATACAAACGCAGCAAGATTACGAAGAAATTAGTGAGAACATACAGAAGGTGCCCTTCACTTGTCTGCAGAGAAAAGAGAGGGTTTTGTGCGCTGACCCGCCTGATGTGGAGCTGCAGGGAAACAGGTCATGTTTATGGAGTTTAGACAAGCCAAACCTACCCAAATCTCCTCCTGCAGGATTCACCAGACATATTTTGCTCACTAATAATTTGTCGGCGTTGCAAGTCTATTACGAGGCTCCTTCCTGAAAGATATTGAAGCCCCCCTCACAAGTTGGCCGAGTTTGAATCACAATTCGTCCCATAACTATTTGACAAAATAGATTTAGTCCCAAAATTAACTTTTTATCAGATTTAGTCCCAAATTTTCAAATAAGGTTCAATTTTAGTCCCAAAATTAACTCTTTATTAGATTTAGTCCCAAATTTTTTTATAAGGTCCAATTTTAGTCCCAAATTAAAGGTAAAAAGTGAAATAATATTAGTTTGTATATTAGTCCCAAATTTAAGGTAAAAAGTGAAATAATATTAGTCCCAAAAAATTTTACGAAATTTTTATATTATTTCATTAATTTTTTGTATTTATATTATTTCATTAATTTTTATATTAATTTTTATTAATTTTCATTAATTTCATTAGTTTTTATGTATTTATATTATTTTGTATTTTAGATTTCACGAGTTTGTATTTGTAGTATTTCATTAATTTTTATATTATTTTTATAAAAAGTGTATTTATATTATTCCATTAATTTTTTTTGTTAATCGAATTTTTTTTACATATATTATGATTTTTTATATTCATTTTTCACCTTTTATTTTAGGCTAAAATTGGACCTTATAAAAAAATTTGGGATTAAATCTAATAAAAAGTTAATTTTGGGACTAAAATTGGACCTTACAAGAAAATTTGGGACTAAATCTAATAAAAAGTTAATTTTGGGACTAAAATTGGACCTTATTAAAAAATTTGGGACTAAATCTAATAAAAAGTTAATTTTGGGACTAAATCTATTTTGTCAAATAATTATGGGATGAATTGTGATTCAAACTCCAAGTTGGCCTCTTCTTGTTTGAGCACCCGGAGTACAACCATCTATCTCCAGCAGATTTTAATTTCAAGGCCCCAAAAATTGCAAACTACACAAATTTTGCTTGAGCTAGCTAGGTAGCTTTTATTATGTATTTTAATTATCTTTTTTTTTATTGTATATGTATGTACTCTATGTGTATGTACAATGTACTTTTATGGATAAAAAATCGAATTATTTTCGACTCCATTTGGATGAATAGATTTTAAAATGAATGGATTTAAAATAAATACATGTAAGAAGGTATATATTTCAAATCACGAATTGTAAAAAGATGGAAGAAAGGGGAAAGGTAGAGGAAAGATAGAAATGAAAGGGTAAAGAGGAGGGATTTCACAAATGACATGGTTGTGATGAGAATTTAGAATTCCTCCATTTTGAACATAAACTCAAATCTAAGTATTTATAAATTCACCTAACTTATTTGGAAAGTGTGGTTATTTGTATATGAAACCCACGGATTTCAAATCCACTCATCCAAATGGAGCCTCATTGTATTCTTAGACCTATTAATTGCATGAATTCTTCTTGTTTTTTTGGTAGAATAGATTATTTTATCTATTAAATCAAACATACTCTTAGGCTCCATTTGGATAGATGAATTTGAAAATGAATGGATTTAAAAAAAATACATGTAAGAAAGCAAATACTTCAAGTTAAGAATTATAAAAAAAAAAATCATAATATCAATGCATGACATGAAATATTAAAAAGTATCCTACAAATTACCATAATTCTAAATTCATGTATTAAAAATCAAGGATATTGTATTAAAATAAATATTTTGGACTAAAATTGGACCTTATAAAAAAATTTGGGACTAATCTAATAAAAAGTTAATTTGGGACTAAAATTTGACCTTATTTAAAATTTGGGACTAAATCTGATGAAAAGTTAATTTTGGGATTAAATCTATTTTGTCAAAAAATAGTTATGAGACGAGTTGTGATTTAAACTATCTATATATATATCTTGAATAACTTTACTTTCATTTATAATTTTCACTCTACTTATAAATGTACTGGAAAACAAAACTTAATAAAAAGCTCTCATACAAACAAAATGAAGAGCCTCTCTCTATTTGCTCAAAACATAACTAATACTACAAATTTATTATTAGTGATCTTCCTCTACATCCATATAGCATTAGCCTTCATAAGCAATGACTTGAGCTTCCCCTTGATATTGAGGCTCATTATCTCATCAGACCCACCAACAAACTTCTTCCCTATAAAAACCGCAGGAACACTCGGGCTGCACCCTAGCCCCATCAGCGCCTTCTCCATTTGAGCCCCATTGGGACGATGATCGAGCTCGTAAACTATAGGGTTCGCCCCAAAACTGCGTATAAGCATCACAATTGTATGCGACATGCAACAGCTTGATTTACTGAAAATTACGACCGCATTTGCCGCCCCTAGTTCCATCACTGTCTCCATTTTAATCTGGAAAATATGTCGAAATGTAGATAGATATTACTAATATTTATGTGTGTGAAAAATGTGTTTGACTGTGGGCTTGTTTGGAGTTGTATATATAGGCAAAGGACACTGGCATGTTGTAGTGGAATCAAAAAAGAAATGCAGAAAACTGAAGCAGGGATAATTAATTAAAGGGCCGGTGACCTCCTATGTGATATGGTCGAATATTTTCTCTTTTCTAATTGGCATTCAGGACATATGTTGGCAATTTGGCATATATCAAAATCATGTGATTTATGTTGATGCCTCTACTTAATATTCAACATCACAACTTTTATATATATATATATATATGTATGTGTGTTTTCTCGATTTATGAGAACTACTATGTTATGCCTTCTCATTTTTTCTATGGTACCATGTATATATCCTCGTAAAATTTCTATTCTAGTGTGTATATCTCATATAATGTTTCGTTTATCTTTAATACATATATTTAATTATAATATATTTAAGTCAAAAAATTATTTTTTTACGATAGTAACTTAAGGGGACTCGCAAAATGAGGACTGTAACTTTTGAGTTGATAAAATGAAAACCATAACTTTTAAATGTGGCAAATTGAGAACAAATCACCTCGAATGAATGGCTAATTGGCTAGATTTAGACTGGATTCAATCTAGAAATCGGGCCAAAATCGAGCTATTTTGACTTGAATTCAAGTTGAAATTATCCTCAATTTGAGAATTTTAAAAGTTACAGTCCTTAAACTGTCAATCTAAAAAAGTTATGGTTCTTATTCTGCAAGCCCAAAAAGTTACTACCATCATTTTGCCAGTCCAGAAAGTATGATCCTCATTTTGGCACTTGTGAGACAGATGATAATATCACCGCGTGAAATGGAGTTTTATATTCTCACTATATGTAAAGGTTACAACAGAATTACAACGAGGGATGCTATGTACAACGGATAGGAAAAAATCAAATTAACAAAATATATATAATGATATTATAGCTATTGACCAAATCCTTAATTTAGAAATATATTGAGATCTTCTCTATTACCCCCCTTAAGCGAAGCGATGGATTAGGATCAATGCGGAAATTGGACCGCATCAAGGCAAACATAGGGCGAGGTAAACTCTTTGTAAAGATATCTACTAGTTGAAACATAGAGTGGATAAACCGAGTGTTTAAGTGCCCATTAGCAATGAGATTCCGAATAAAATGGTAGTCAATGTCGATATATTTGGTTCATTTGTGAGCAATGCGATTTTGGCTCCAAAAGAGAGCACTTTTTTTGTCACATAACAAAAGTGGAGTAGAGGATGGTAGTTCATGAAATTTCTTAAGAAAATGGGTTAGTCAGACCATCTCTTGAGCAGTGTTGGCAAGTGCACGATATTTAGACTCACAATTTGAGCGAGCAACAGTAGGTCATTTCTTTGAGCTCCAAGAAACTAGATTGTCATTAAGAAAAATAGAATATCCATAAATGGATTTGCGGGTCTTTACAAAACAAGTCCAATCTGCATTCGAATAGCCAAGGAACGAGTAGTCCAAAATCCTAAAAGTATGACCAAAGAGAATTGTTCCCTTAACATAACAACGAATTCTTTTAATTGCCAGAAAATAAGCAGTAGTGGGTGCATATAGGAATTGATTAACATGATTCACAATAAGTGAAAGGTTAGGGCGTGTGATTGTGAGGTACTGAAGTGTGCCCACAAGAGACCTCTATAATGTAGGATTCTTGAATGGTTCACTAGTGAAAACACAAGTGATTCACCTGCAGACAACAGTGTAGAGACAGGTTTCGAATCAAGGAATGCTACCCAAGTGAGATAAGAAAATTGCTAAAATGGTCAATCCAGGCACGTGGTGCTTGACGAAGACCGTACAATTCATTCTTTAACATGCAAACATGATTAGGATAATGACGATTAATAAAGTACAGAGTCTGAGACATGTACATAGGTTTTTCAAGTAGGTCATGTAAAAATGCATCTTTAACATTTAGCCGATGAAGAGACCAACGACATTGCACAATGAGAGCTCAAATAACACGTATTGTGGTAGCATGTACAACAAGACTAAAAGTGTGAGAAAAATTAAACTCGGGTATTTTCTTAAAGCCTTGAGCCACCAAACAGGCTTTGTACTGATCGATTGTTCCATCAGATTTATACTTTGTATGAAACACCCATTAGGATTCAACAATATTTTCACTTGGTGGTCTAGGGACCAAATCCCAAGTTTTGTTGGTGTATAAAGCAACCATCTCTTCTTTCGTAGCAGCTAGCCAGTGAGGAACTGTTAACGCGGACTTTAAGCCCTTTGGCTCTGTGGAAGATGTTATAGAACATATAATATTTGTTGCAGCCAAATCAACAAAATAACGAGGTTTAAAGATATCAGATTTTTTCCTCCTCTGTATGGGGTGCGCATGTAGTGGAATATGAGAAGGAACAAGTGCGGGCGACTGTTGATCAGGGTATGGGGCATCGTCAACAACTTGGTTGCCCAGAATAGGAACATCGTTCTGCATGGGGTTAGGTTGAATATTGACCTCGACATCTCAATGCAGTTGATCGGCTCTGATAGTCAAAGATACAATGGAGAAAGGAGGACATAAAGAATAGGGACTAACCAAGGGAGTATTTGAGCGAATTGTCGAATGTGATGTATGCGGTGGAGTGACCCTTGGTTAAGGAGATGAATCAATTAAAGTAGCATCCTGAAATTCAAAGAAGTGTGAAGATCCAAGTCCATGTTACTACTCGTAGTCAGAGTGGAAGAAAATGGAAATAAAGTTTCATCAAATTGAGCATGTTGAGTACTATAAGTTCAGAAGGTAATACGACCATAACACCAAAAACCCTTATGTACGCTACTATAACCAGGAACACACAAGGCTTACTTCTAATAGCCAATTTATAAGGAGCATAATCTCTTATAGATACGGATAGACACGATAACCAAAGACCTTGAATGTGCTATAATTAGGTAGAGAATGAAATAATAGCTCAAAGAGAGATTTATTATCATTCACAGGTGTTGGAAGTCTATTTATTATATAAATAGCTACAGAAAAAGCATCTAACCAGAAAAGATTGGCATATGAGCATGAAATATCATTGACAATCATGTTTCAATTATGTGATGATATTTTCTTTCAGCGCGATCATTTTGTTGGGGAGTGTAAACGATGCATCATACCTTGATTTGCAAAGAAATTATGGACATTATTATTATTGGTGAATTCAGTTCCACCATCACTTTGAAAATTTAGATAGAAGTACCAAATTGATTACAGACAAGTCACGTGAAACGTTTGAGGACATAAAAAAATTCAGACTTCTCATGTAAAGGATAAAACCATGAAAAATGAGGGAAATCATCCATGAATAAAGCATAATAATTATAACCATCATATGCGGTAGTCGGGGAAGGTCCCCACAAATCATAGTAAATAAGATCCACAATATGAGAAGCACATTTATCATTACCGAAAAATGTAACCTCTTATGTTTAGCTAATTAATACGACTGAATAAACGAAGATTTAGAGGTAATATCCAAAAAAAATCCAATGTTTTCATCAGTAACTGGATAATAGAGAAAGAGACGTGTCCCAAAGGGGAATGCCATAAGTCAAAAGACGACTTAATTATTCTAGGATATTAAGCTGCAACAAGAGCAGAAGGCCCTTGCTCCAAAAATGTATAATCCATCTTTACATTTTCCCTGTGCCAATGTGTCCTTTATCACTCGATGCTGAACAAAAAAGAGTCTTTAGAGATCAAAACATTCACAGGTAAATCACTCGTTAGTTTAATTATAGACAATAAATTTTTACTAATGTGAGGGACTACTAAAGCATTTAAAAGCGGTAAATTATTATTAACAAAATGAGATCTTGAATGGGATATGGAAAGAGTGTCATCGTTACTGACAATTAATGACACTACCATTACCAGAATAAGGTGCTAAGACATCCAGATTTCCAGTGGAGGATGTAATATGTGTGGATGCGCTCGTATTAACATACCAATCGGATTGAGAAGTATGATTCATCGAACACTAGGACTGAAAAGCCTGAACAAGATTAGCAGCTTGAATGGAGTCACGAGCATACCTATCCGGAAAGTGATTGGCATAGTGCGGGCAACAATATATTTGGCAGTGTGGGGTGTGTTTAGAACCATCACCTTGGCGAGAATGCTGATCGTGGGGGCGTGAATAACCATGGTTCTGATTTCACCCTGAACCAGTATCAGTACGTTGAGGGCCAAATAAAGAACTTGAATGGGACGAAAGCACAATAACCTGCTTGGAGTTAGTGGTTGAAGAATTCTTGGCTGGCGGTTTATAGGTGTAAAATGTTGTATATGACGACTGATTGTCAAGAGCCTCCATGGCCGTATCACAGAGCTCGTGATTATGCACCCGACTTACAAGGTCACGGAATAGGGACAGGGGAGAAATGGTCAACAGAATATTACTAAATGCACGGTAGTAAGGATCTAGCCTGTAATGAAACCATCGATATTGATCTGGGTCTAGGACGATGGCAGCCAATTGATGGTATAAGAACTGAAACCGACAACTATAGTTGAGAACGGAAGAATCTACACAATGAAGGAACTGTAATTCATAATGTAATTGTTGTGCGTGGAAAGGAAAGGATGGATTAAATACCGATTCAAGAGCCAACAAGACATCGCACGCGATGGATAGGCCAATGACCTCCGGCGTGGCCTCCTCTGTTAGGGAAGAAAGAAGAAGAGTAAGATCATGATTGTGATGACTCACCCATGACTGATACACTGGGTTTGGGACATCATCACTAGATGAATTTTAACTGTGAAGGTGATTAGGTGGTAGATTTAGATATAATTGTTGATATTTTTGTGAGAAATTGATAGATTTATTTGTTAATTGAGTGAGAATTCATTGAGAATTTGTGCATATTGATTTATACTTGAAAATTTTGATTTATAGGAGATTTTGTTGATAAAGAGGCTTTGAAAGGCACAATTGGATGAAGAGTCAATTTTGGAAGAGATAGGAAAGGAATTTGAGCAAGATTGGAAGCTAGGAGTCAAAAATGAGAAATTTGATATTCTGCTCGAGCAACCATACTTGATCGTGCACCAGCTAGGCAAAGTTGCAATGCGAGTTTTAAAGTAGTGCTCGAGCAGGGGTCGTGGTCGAGCAACATTGCACTGTCGAGCGGCCTTAAGGATTTTACGAAGCAAAATGAGAGGAATTGTTGCTCGAGCATCGGGAAAAATCAAAGTTGTGTAACATTTTCTGAAATCGTGCTCGAGAACTTCTACTCGAGCAGCCTGCACTGTCGTGCAACTCAAGACATTTTTCTTCAGATTTTAACACGTGGCATGATCTTGAGAGGGGTTCGTATTCAAAAAGTTAAAATTTTGATCCCATAACTCTTTGTGTTTGTCCAATTTTGGTTTCATTTTTACCGAAAATGTAAATAATGTAGTTTTAGTCGTGGTTGAATTTGGAATTTTTCGGCACTCTTGCTGATGTGGGTGCCAAATAATTAATTATTTTATTTATTTTGTATTTTTTACTTATTTTTTCTATATTACTAAAACACTAATAAAACTAATAAAATATCAGCAAGGATGATGGCAAGTTCCAAATTCAACTACCATGTGCACTGTGCATGGCAAAAAAACAATATTATTTTAAATTTTGCGGTAAAAATTGGACCAAAATTGGACAAATCTTAAGAGTTACGAGACCATAATAAAAAATTAAAATTTTTGGGACCAAAATTGGACAAACTCTAAAAGTTACGGGATCAAAATCAAAAAATTAAATTTTTTAGGACCAAAAGCAGACATTTAATAAGTTATGGGACTAAAATAACTTTTTTTCTCTTAGTTTTACCCTCAAATATAGGGATGACAATTGGGCGGGTTCAAACCCGGACCGGCCACGAACCCGCCCCTACGGGCCGGATAAAAACCCGGTCAAACGGGTCGCGGGGCGGGTTTGGACCCGTTTGACCAAAAATCCTCCGGGTTTGGGACGGGTCTTGGTATTAGGTGGACCCGCCCCGAACCCACCCCGTATATATATATATATTAATTAAATATATATAGTTAAATAAATATATTATATTATATATGTATAATTAAATATATAAAAATTAGGCAATTAATTAACATATTCATTAAATTATTAGATTAGATATGTGCATAAAGTCATGAGCAAAAATTGTACAAATTAGAGTTTATTAATTTTTTTTATTATTTTAATTTCATTGAACTACATATGTGTGATTTTAAATATTTAGATTTAATAAGTTGAAACTTGGAGTGGATTATTTTGCATATTTATTGTTGTTTGAATCATTCATATGCATATTGATGTTATATTTTAAAATTTATTATATTTTGTGTAATGCATTTGATATGTATGATAAAAATAAAATAAAATAAAAAAGATAGGCGGGTCGGGGCTGGTAAAACCCGCCGGATTCGTGGGACGGGGCGGGGCGGGTCCAACTCCAAATTGAAGCGGGACGGGGCGGGTCTCGGGTCCTAAAAATTCTTGACGGGGCGGGTCCTGGCACAGACCAAACCCGTCCCAGACCCGCCCCGTTGCCATACCTACTCAAATAAAAAAGAATTTCTAAAAAAAAAAAAAGTTAGACCAAAAAACAAACTAGGAGTTAGAGTTTGACCAACATTGCATATTCTATCTAAAAAAAATCTAACTGTTAAACGAATTATGAATAGTGCTTTCAAAAAGAAAAAAAGGGAGGAGGGAGGGGGGTTGTTACGAAAATAAGATGCTTTTATAATTTGAAATTCATTTCATCTGGTAATTTTTAGTAGCTACTACAATTATCCACTCTGAATAGGTATGTAGTAGGTGCAATTAATACTTACATAATTATATATTATAAAATAATAGTAATGAGAAAGGTTAGATTTTGTGTTACAACTCCAAAAACGTGTAGAGATTTGCAAGTATTAATTATTTGTTTCCATTAATTGCCTTTTACTCTTTCTTGGACAAAATCTATGAAATTAATTATATACTCCTTCCCTTACAATTTAGATTACAGAATTAATTAGTTTAAATTTTAACAAAAAAAAACTATTTAATAGTATTAAAAAGTGTAATATTATGTATACATGGATATTTTTCTATCTTATTGAAGAAAGTTTATAAGTGTTGGTCCCTTAAAGTGATCAAGGTCTAGAGGGGGTGAATAGACCTTGAGTCCAAAAAACAGATTTTCAAATTTTTCAAAAATGATTTATTCTAGAACCTTATAGTAGTCCTTTTTAAAGTTCAAAATAACAAGTTTACAAGAGTTTTAGAAACTGGACCACAAAGGTTACAGCTGTGGACTTAAGAAATCTGCAGTTGCAGAGTTTAAAAACATGCAAAATAAAAAATCACTTGTAGACAAAGTATCAGAGAGATTCTCACAATTGAAATTGTATTGAGAATACTTTTAATGTGCAGCGGAATAAAGTGATTGTTAATGAAAAACAATATAAACCAAACTTAACAGTTGAGTAACTTATGAAAGTCTACAGCTGTAGAGTTAGTTTCTCAGTGATAACCACAAAGTCTTATGCAATAGAATTTTCACAAGAATGATGAATGTAACAATAAATTAAATATGCGGAACAAGAATTTAAATGACAGAAAGTAAATAGACTTAATTTATAGTGGTTCAGTGTATATAAAAGACCACCTACATCCACTGTTACACCATTAAGGTGTCAAATTCACTAAGATGTGATCACTTAGATCAATACAAGTAGTTCCCCCGTAGAACTAGGTTCACTCAGATTCCTATTCTAAAAAGAGATTAAACTACCCTATTCACTCAAAATATAACTCACAAAGAGTTTTTACAAAACCTCACAAAGAGATATCTACACTAAGTAGAGATTAAAACAGGTGAGGGAACAACAACAAAAAGTGTGATTCTTTCTAAGAAAATCCTAACCAACTATCCTACGAATCACAAAGAATAAAAAACAAATAAAGCTCTCTCAGAAATTTGTTGGTTGTAGACTTGCTTAGGCAGAATGCTTGTATGCTCAGGGTTGTTATTGTTGCTTCCTCTGAGGACTTCTTCTATTTATAGATTGAGTGGTGTGACTTATCCGTTGTAAATTTCAAATTTTGAAATCCAGATAAGGCTCCTCTCTCTCCATCTGGCAAGTGTGAGGTGGTCCTCATCCTACACACAGGATAGTACTGATTGTACTATTGTCCTTTTCTTCAGAATTATGGCCTCCTTGTAACTAATCTTCATTATCCTCCTGATTTCTTTAGAAATAACCTCCACTTAAGTACAGTTTAGTGAGTGCTTTGAGAGCTACACTAATAGTGCTTAAGGGTCTCCATTATCTTTTAGTACTCTCTGACTTGTACCATCTCTTCAAACGGTTCTTTGTAGCTGTAGCTTTTTAATCTTGCAGCTGTAGAGTCTTGTAAATAAGAAAAATCGGCTATAGAGAAACCTTACAGCTGTAGGGTCATGTCTGGCTGTAGAATGATCAAATATAAGCTGCAGACTTCACTTACAACTATATGTTTCAAACACCAATTTCCTTAGCACAAGTGTTAGATCAATATAATCAAATAAACACATTGTTTTGCACACATCAAAATCTTAACCAAGGTACTTAACAATTTCCCCCTATTTTGATGTTGGAAAAAGAAACAACAAAACAAGTAACAAAGACAATAAGATATTGTCTTATAAGAACATAGCAAGAGAAACAAAGAACAAAACAAAATAGCAGAAGATAAAGCTGCAAAAAAATATAAACAAGAGTTCAAGATACAGCTTACAGAAGATAATTAGACTAAAAACTAAAAAGTTTTAGTATCTAATCTAGAACAGGGTCTTCATCTTCTTCTGTGCTTAGGATCAGCATCATCTTTTTCATCATCAGACTCATCATCAGTTTCATCTTGAGGTTTCAAAATTCCTTGCTCCACTAGCTTCATGCTCTTTTCATCATCGTCATAATACTTCATCAGCATCTGAAGTTCATAAGCTTCAAAATCTTCTTCCTCCTTCTTAGATTTGAACTGCTTCTTAGGCAATGGATTACTTCTGATCTTTCCACCAACGAGGTGAACATTGTCTCCTTTATACAAAGATCCATTGGCCTTCATGTCCTTGAACTTCTGGAATCTGTCCTTCTTGAGCTTAATCTTCTTAATCACTGTATGCCTGTTGCATATACTCAAGAATTCTTCCCAAATGAGATCAAATTCTGTCTTCATTTACTTTACCCTATCATCAGAATCTTCAGCAGGTATCATGCTCAGAGGTTGAACATCCAAAGGTTGAGCAGTGACAACAGTTGTAGATTGTTCAAGTTCTTTCTTTCCCTGTTTTTCTTCTTTCTCTTTCTCTTCATTCTCTTTGTTTCTTTCTCTTGATTCTTTTACTGTCTGTTCCCAGTAACCAAAAGGTTTTTGAGTGTGAACTGTAGGTTTCTGAACTGTAGACTTAGGGAGCTGTATAATTTTGCTTCCTCCTTTAGAGCTTCCCTTCATCTGATTTGATTGAATTCTTTCTTCTGATTGATCTCCCAGTTTCTTAGACAAATCTTTAGATTTTGCAGCCTCAAGCTCTTTTGCCCATGCTTCTCCAATATTCTTCACATTCTCAAGAATATCATCAGTGGCCTTTTCTCCTTCTTTGATCTCTTTTTCAATGTTGTTTTCCCCCTTTTTGCCAACATCAATGTGTGACAAAATGGTGTTAAGCTTGCTTATCAGGTCATCCTTCAGACTTTCATTTCCAGTAATCATCTTGGACAGTTCATTCTTCATACCTTTCACTTCTATCTTCAGATTGAAAAAATCATCTTTCATCAGCTTGATATCAGACTGTAAAGTAGTGATTTCTCTTGTCTTCTTAATAACATCTTCCCATATTAATCATTCTGATCCAGTAAGCTGTCCACAACAGCTTTGAAATTCTTTTCAAGAGTTTTCTTTTCTTCTGAGCTTCTCTCCTCAAACTTCTTCACAAGATCTTCCATACCTTTTCTCACATTCTGAGTAATGATAGCATCAGGTACCATCTTGACTTGTTGTAGGATTTCAGCTTCAATACCTTTAAAAGATTCCTCCAAATACTTAACTTAAGATACAACTTCCTTGGGTGTCATCTGAGGATTTGTATCACTATCTTCTTCTTCTGAATCTCCTTCTCTTATCACCAACTCCTTTCCCTTAGAAACTTTCTTAGCTTTAGAAGACACTAACTCTACAGCTGTAGAGTCTTCAGTGGAAGCCTTCCTCTTGCTAGGAGTCATGATTACTTCCATTTTATCCGTAGAGAAGTCAGCAATGTAGTCATCTATATTTTCTACATTTTCTCTCTCAAGAGCTGAATAACTTTGCAGTGGGGGAGTTCCATGCCTATAGATCTCTTCCAGAGTAAACATTGCAGGAGGAAGTTGATTGAAAATGCTTGTGATGGGGTTTGACATTTCTTTAGCACTTTCATCAATCTCCTTAGATGTATCATCAACAATCTGCTCATCAACTTGAACATTTTTAGTAGATTGAACTTCAATTTCCACAGTCTTATCTTGAACTTGAGCCTGAGCACCACCCATTGGTGCATCATCATTGCCATCTTCATCATCATCTGGGTTTTCCTTAGGCTCTTTGCAAGGAAAGTCATCTTTTATTGCTTTTTTCTCTTTTCCAGATTGATTCTCAATAGGATTTCCTTCTTCAACAGTTACTGGATCTGCAGCACTAGCTCCTGCAGATTCCATCAGAATAGCCTCCTTAGCTAAAATAGTTAAGCCCTCTGCTTCAACTATTTGGTGACTACCTTCACCAGTTTTTTGTGGCAATTCTTCATCACTTTCTGAGCTCTCAACATCAAACTCAGTTTCTGGAAATTGAGCTTCAGGGTCTTCTTCAGTCATGATTGCAACTCTTAAAGCCTCAGCTGCAGACTTGATAATCTTTTGCTTTGCAGTTCTTCAACAATAATTTACTTTCCTTTTCCTTTATCCTTTCTTCTTTTCTCAGCAATAAAATTATCAATGAAATTAGGCTTCATTAGTTCACTGACATTACTGCAATTTGTCCAGTCAACAACCCACTGGAACAAATTTCTTTCTTCAACTGCCAATTTGTCCAATTCTTCTCTGACTTTCTTCCAGTCATCGAATTTCTGCCTTTCTTCTTCAAATCCTTTTACCCTTTCAACTGGAACAATAGGGAGTTGTTCTGTAGACTTGTCAGTTTCAACTTCTGTAGCTTTCTTTGAATGATGTTTCTTCTGCCTATTTTCTCTGTCAACTTCATCCTCAGAATAAGTTGGTTCATCTACTAAAAGCTTTCTCCTTACATTCTTCTTCTTTGTTTCAGGCTCTTTTGGTGATCTAATAATTGTGAGAACCTTCTTTTCAGGCTTGTTCTTCTTTCTTTTCTTTGACTTGGGAGCCATAGGAGCATCCACAACTCCTCTTTTGAAATTTGCCTTTCCAATGATTCTATGAGTCAGAATAGGCTGCCCTTCATGCTCATTGAAAAGAGAAAAACCAACTTCCTTCAAAATATAATTAAAGAACAAACCAAAACCTTTGTTCTTACTAGCCTTGACTACATCATTTCCTATATTCCTCAGTAAAAGTTCTCTAATATCAACGTTTACTTCTTTTACAAAAGCTATCATCAGATCCCATATAAGAATACTGCCAGTATCATGAGCACAAGTTCTACATAATAAACATTTATCTATAGCTTCATAAAGATAAACATACTCAACTGCTAAGTCAGTCTTCTTGAATGTCCTCTTCCAGTTCTTTGGAAATGGCTTCTTTGCAGTGAATCTCTTCAAATACTTTTCATCTTCCTCAGCGAAGTTGAGATTATCATGAGAGTCACCTCCAATCCTCAAATGTAGAGCTTTGCAAATATCATCAGCTGTTGGTCCCAAAGGCAGGTTTTAGGGAAGAATATCTTTGAACAAGTCTAGAAGGGGGGGTTGAATAGACTTGTAAGGATTCAAAAACCTTTTTCAAATTATTTGGATTATTCAAAAAACCAGCAGACTACTTGAGGTAGTCTGAATTTGAAAGTAGTGCACTGTGAATAGTGCGGAAACATTTTTAATGAAAATCAGTTTTAGGTGATGTGCACAATTTAAGAGCAGAAATAAATGAGATAAGACACAGGGAATTTATAGTGGTTCGGACCAACTGTCCTACATCCACTCTCCTCAATCCAACTTGGACTTGAGGGGCTCTCCACTAACTCACTTACTCACTCACTTACACAGTTCGAGAGTACTACTCTCTTACAAATTGTCAATGCTACAATTGCAATTGACTTCTCACAGCTTCTACAAAGCTTTTACAAAGAATAAGTATAAATGGTATTTTTTAGTGCAAGTGATAATATCTGACAGAGTTTCGGCTAGCTTAATATGCGTGTAAAATTCGATACTGAAATTATCACTATTACTCTAATTTATAGGGTCAAATCACTGGCAGAGGAGGAGAAGCAGGATATCAGCTCATCCTCATCCTCATCTGATTTTGAATCAGAGGATGACATCTGCCTCATGGCTAAGGTAGAAGAGGTAAATTCTCCTACCCCCTCTGTTAGCTCATCTTGCTCCTCTACCTATTCTATGGAGTCAGATATACACAAGTTGTTGTCTGATCTCCAATCCTCCTTAAAAGTTTGTTCTAAGCTAGAAGACGAGAACTCAAGTCTGAAAGCTGAAGTTTTAAGCTTGAGACAAGATCAAGAAAATGCTAGACTACCAGTGATATCCTATGATTCACAAGCTAACAAGTCTGCTGACTTAATAGCAAAATGTGAGGAACAGGAGAAGCTGATAGAAAAGCTACTTTCTGAGAACACTGTCTTGAGTGAAGAACATAATCTGCTGACAGCTAAGTTCGATGAACTCTTCAAGCAGAATGAACTGATTATCAAAAATTCACAACAGCTTCAGCTGAAAGTGGATCAGCTGACTAAGGCAAAGAATGCCGTGTCTGAAATAGCTGAGTCCTCACAAACTGTGAATGATAAAAGGGGTCTTGGTTATCCCAAACCCAAACCACAAAAGAAGAAGAAAGGTGACAGTGGATTAATTAGGGATCCTCAAAAGGGTAAAGGGCCAGCAGAGCCTGCACCTGGATCAGAAGGGCAAAAGAGCAGAGGGACAGAAAAGGTCCCAGCTGGACAGAAGAGCTCTAAAGCTCAGAAGTCTGCTGGTGATTAAAAGGTTTCAGCAGAGCAGAAGAGTACTAAAACTCAGAAGCCTGCTGACAACCAACATAAGTCTAAGGCTCAGAAGCCCCGAGACCAGAAGAGGAATCTAAGTCATAGTTCAACTAAGACAAGGAGACCTCAGCAGAATCAGCAGAGGAATGATAAGCCTGGGTCATCTCAGCAGAGTAAACCCAAGCGAAACAGACCTCAGCCCTGGGTTACTTTTAATGTAACCAAAGTAGGCAAGCCTTCACCGGCTAAGGTATATGAGTCATTCGGAGGCTCAAGCCAAAATTATCCTTTTGAGCAGCCCACCTACAAACCTGCTGTTATCAATCATCGCCCCAGAAAAGATCCTCTGAGGGAGATGATTTTTGTGGATAAGTATGGTAGAAGGTTGAGATCTCCTAAACCTCATAAGGATGATCTCTACCTATGGATCCAGAAAGTCGAATCTAACCAATCAGGACCCAAAGATAGGGTACCTAAAGCCTGAGTTTTAATTTCAGGTAAACTCTAGCCCTATAGAAAGAGGGGAAGCCAAGGGCCATGTCTGGTACATTGATAGCGGTTGCTCGAAGCACATGACCTTTGAGAAGCATCTCCTTCAGGACTTTATAACGCTTGATGGGCCTAGAGTTGTGTTCGGTGATAACAACTTTGGAGTCACCAGAGGAGTTGGTACCCTGCTGATCAAAGGAACAAGAGTTGAAGAAGTCTACTATGTAGAAGGGCTTATGCACAATCTTCTGTCTGTATCCCAATTCTGTGACAAGGGATATTCAGTAAGATTCTCTAAGAACTCTTGTCTTGTTATTAATGATTTAAATGTGCAGGTGCTACTAACTGGCCTCAGAAGAGGTAATATGTATCTTGCAGATTTTGCAAGCTGTCCAGCTGACTCGTGTTTGGTTGCTAAAAGCTCATCAGAGATCAGCTGGCTCTGACACAAGAGGTTAGGTCATCTGAACTTCAAGACTCTCAACAAGGTTGCAAGGAAGGGTTTAGTCAGAGGTCTACCAAATGAGGTGTTTGCATCTGAGCAGAAGTGTGATGCCTGTCAGAAAGGGAAGCAGACTAAAGCCTCATTCAAAGATGTGCAGAGTACTTCAACAACAAAAGCACTCCAGCTGCTTCATATGGATTTGTTTGGACCAGTCTCACCTCTTAGCTTCAGTGGAAGGAAGTACACACTGGTGATTGTTGATGACTATACAAGATTCACTTGGGTAGTGTTCTTGTTCAAGAAGAATGAGACTATGGTCAAGATGCTGGA
This sequence comes from Prunella vulgaris, assembly GCA_026898435.1. NCBI lineage: Eukaryota > Viridiplantae > Streptophyta > Magnoliopsida > Lamiales > Lamiaceae > Prunella > Prunella vulgaris. The sequence continues at coordinate 71,258 of JAPKLY010001068.1, forward strand.
GTTGTTCAAGAGGATTCAGAAGGAGCTGGACCTCAGCATAGTCAGAATCAGAAGTGATAAAGGTACTGAGTTTCTTAACTCTGTTGTTTCTGACTATTGCAGGGATAATGGTATTCAACATGAGACATCAGCTGCCAGAACACCTCAGCAGAATGGGTTAGCTGAGAGGAGAAACAGAACCCTCAAGGAGGCAGCAAGGACTATGTTAGCTGAATACCAGACTCCTCAAAGGTTTTGGGCAGAAGCCATCGACACTGCTTGCTTCATCCAAAATAGGTGTCTACCAGTCAAGAGACATGGGAAGACTCCTTATGAAATGTACAAGGGTAAAACTCCTAATCTTTCCTCTGTGCATATTTTTGGGTGTAGGTGTTTCATCCATGACAATCGAAAGACTAAGTTAAAGATTTTTTATGCTAAGGTTGCTGAAGGAATATTCTTAGGATATTCTGGAAGTAGCAAAGCCTATAGAGTCTTTAATAAAGTCTCTCTCTGTGTGGAAGAGACACCCCATGTTGTATTTGATGAATCCTTTCATGAGTACAGCAAGGAGAAGCTAGCAGATGAGGTGGATCAGCTGAATCTGTCAGACAAGCCAGATCTGATTAAGGTAGTGGTACCTAGGATAGAATCAGACTCAGATTCAGATGATGAGCCCAAATCAGCTGATAAGTCCTCATCAGCACCAGATGATGGCATTTTGACTCCTGACACTAACCAAGGGGGAATATCAGACAAGACCCAAGAGGAACAAACTATGGCACCTCAAAGGGGCAAGAAGACATTGTCTGATTTCCCAGCTGAACAGATTCTAGGAGATCCAAGTATAGGTGTTCAGACCAGAAGAAAGCTAAACTTGGGTGCTCAATTCAGCTGTTATGTGTCTCTGATAGAACCCAAGAACATCCATGAAGCTCTGGAAGACCCAAACTGGATTGGAGTTATGCAAGAGGAGCTAAATCAGTTTGCAAGATAAGAAGTTTGGACTCTAGTGGAGAGGCCCAAACATCAGAAGGTCATAGGCACTAAGTGGGTATTCAAGAACAAAAAGGATGAAAATGATGTAGTGGTTAGAAACAAGGCAAGGCTAGTAGCCCAGGGGTATTCACAGTCAGAGGGGATTGACTATGATGAGACATTTGCTCCTGTGGCAAGACTAGAAGCCATCAGATTGTTTCTGGCCTATGCTGTTTTCAAAGGGTTCAAGGTATATCAGATAGATGTCAAGTCAGCTTTTCTGAATGTAATCCTGGCAGAAGAAGTTTATGTGGAACAGCCACCAGGATTTGAGATTGGGAACAAGGTTTATAGGTTGCAGAAGGCTTTATATGGACTAAAGCAGGCACCTAGAGCTTGGTATGATACTCTATCACAGTTCCTACTGGATAGTGGATTCAGTAAAGGAAAGATAGACAAAACCTTGTTCAGAAAGGAAGATGGAGATGATATCCTCTTAGTACAGATCTATGTGGATGATATCATCTTTGGCTCCCCTAACAAGCAGATGTGTGATCAGTTCAGCAAGCTGATGACCAGCAAGTTTGAAATGTCTATGATGGGGGAGATGACTTATTTCCTTGGACTGCAGGTGAAGCAGTTGTCCAATGGAACTTTCATTAGCCAAGCTAAGTATGCCAAGAATTTGATAGAAAAGTTTGGAGTCAGTAGCAGCAGAGAAGCTAAGATTACAATGATGGCAAACTTTAGCATGGATCCAGATGAGGCTGGTGAGAAAGTGGATCAGACACAATATAGGGGACTTATTGGTTCTCCGCTGTATCTTACTGCCAGCAGACCTGATATCAGCTTTGCAATAGAGGTGTGTGCAAGGTTTCAGGCAAATCCTAAGAAATCTCATCTGGA